>BJBW01004539.1:0-68921 GCA_004320125.1 Scolopax mira | reverse complement strand
TTTGTATATACTGTATACATTTTTTTTCTTTTCTTTTCCTTATTATTATTACTTACTTATATTTTCATTAAATTAGTTTAGTTTTTTTCTAAACTCAGAGGTTTTTTTATTTTTCTTTTCCCCCTTCCTCTCTTCTCTTTTCCTTAAGGGGGGGAGGGAGGGGCCATCTGTCATTCTGGTTGGTCAATTCAGTCAAAACCACAACAGTAGGTAAACATTCAAAACTACAATATTTGTGAAATTTTTTTAACAATGTAATATTGACATATACACTTAAGACATCTGCCATTTAAACAAGGTGGGGTTTTCCCTGCAAAGTATATATTCCCAGTTCAAGTGACAGTAACGCAAAGCCAAACAGCTCAGGAATATTTCATGATATATGGAATCATTAATCCTGAACACGAGGGACATTCTGGGTTTGTAAGGATGTCTTCTTGTTGCTCAGAAGTAAAACAAGTTTGGAGATATGTAGTGCACAACAGAGCCTCAGGTTAATACATACACAGGAAAATTATTCCTGGTGTGCTGCAGATCACCTTTATCCACACTTCCAATTTGACATCATATGGTGTCCTTGGTGAAGATTCTGTCAAAACAATTTCTGAAAAGACAGCCTAGAAATAAGGGAGGCCAACAAGATTATAGGCACACCACCACATAAGCTGTATTGGTTTGTGGTTGCTGAATAAGGATATAGGTTTAATGCAGTTTTCTCAAGTAAGTTTATAAGACTGAAAACAACTCTTCTTCTGCTTAATTATTTTTTCATATTTTATCATCCATAGTTTCTACAATAGATGGCTTATATATACTTGAACTTTTATATTTAAACTCAAACACGCAGGACAGCTCATTATTTCTACTATAAGCAGGTGCCAGAAATAGTAACTTCTTTTATTGTACTCATGTGTTGTATGCTCCCAAGACATAGCCTGTTCTGCAGAATGAATGAAAAGTAAGTGACCGACAAAAAAAAACGCATGGAAAATTAGCAATGGATTATATATAATGATTATGCAATCTTAACACATTCTGTCTCTTCATAATGCAATATGTAACTGTATGTCACATTTTCTTCAAAGGCCTCTTCATCACTCAGGAGACAGAACAGGTACATGAAATGTGTATTATAAATATGGCATCTGCAAACTATTTTAGAGTATAAACAATCAATATTCAGACCTACTACACAAACAGATTAGACTAACATATTCTAAAAACAGATTACCACAGAAAATATACTGCAGTTCTCCAGAAACCGCCCTTGTCAACAAAGATACAGAAATTCACACCCAATTATTTTATAGATCACAGTACTGTTCTTCCAAGAATCTTTAATAACTGGATTGTCTAGCTGACCTTCATTGACTTTCATTCATCCTGTCTTTCTTAATGTTAGTCTTGCTTTGAAAAAGTAATATAGGATGATGAGGACAGATTTATAAGTTATGCACTAAAGCACTGTGAATGGGAAACACGCTGGTCTGGAACTAATGGCACAGATTTTGCTCCTATTAAAAAGATCTATGATAAGTGAGATATGGTTTAATCATTTTCTTTTTATGTATTGCAGCCTATTATATATGAATTCCATTTCTGCATTGTTTTACAGAAATTCAATATTTTGACTATTCTGAATTAGATTCTACAACTATTAGTTTAGTTTACATTTTATTAAATAATTGAAGGAGCAAAAAGGAATAACTCTGAAGCAAAAAGCAAAAATAAGTCAAAAAAGGAGTGTGTGGTACAAAAATTCAAGCTTCTTGAATTCCAATTAAAAAGTCCCACAATTAATAAAAACCTAGAGAAGATCAAACAGAAATAACTGAAAAAGAGATAGGAATATAAGTAGTAATAGGCACAGAATGAACGCTGCATTCCCTTATTTAAACAGGTGCACTGCAATGTAAGTAGATCTGAATATGCATTTTTTCCATCTAAAATACCTAAATGGAAGTTTGCATAACACAAAGTATTCCTGTGGAAGACACCTAGCAGGATAAACTCTGCCAGAGTAAAATATGTTCTCCTGTAAGTAAAGAGTCAGTCTGCTATGAATGTAACACATAATTATCAACCACAGAAGTCGGCACACAATGTTAGAAGAAACTCCGTTCCTCCCAATTCCTTTACTTCATAAATCCTTACCTGTCTCAGTCAGACACCAGATTAACCATCCCTAGTTTAGGGCAGCACAGGAAGGGAGGACTTACTAAAATTCAGTTTTATGTTTGAAAAGGGATAGGTTTACAAAAAGCTCATCTGCTAATTCAGTCCTAAAACTTTCTTGCCTTACTGTGTATTTTTATCTTCTGCAGACTAAGGGCCACATACAACCCACTCAGAAAGCTGCCCTGCATGAAGGATGTGGCCAGGCCCTTCAATACTGTGTTTTATATCAGATATTCAAACAACGTGCATTTTCAATGGTCTGTTTCCCCTGAAGCCCTTGCATGCCATAAGTGACTGTAACATGCAGTTAGGCTAACCTCAGACATAAGTTTGCTTTACTACTTTTTAGCAAAACTCCTGAAATGCATTCATTTCACGACATGGTTGGCAAGTCACACACAGTGAAGGCACTTTTCCTGGACTAACTCAGTTTACCAGCTTAGAGGTGAGCTCAACTACATACACAAGGACGTCATACATACAAAAAAAAAAAAAAATAAAAAAACGAGATTGCTCGATTTCTGCTCTACAGAAATATTTTTATTTATGGTAAACAAAGACAGCCCAGCTACTATGTTCTCTCAGCAGGAAAGACACTATCATTATTTTTTTTAAAATCAAAAATCACAGTAATTAAATAGTTTTGAGAGAAACTGCCTGACTACAGGGGTGTGTTTACATAGATTCTTTCTGCTGAGCTTAACATTCTAATTGATACCTCTACACTAAAATGTAACCAGAAACAGCTTGCCATGATGTAAGGTATAACTTGATTAATTTACTGCACTTTTTTTAAAGTGTGAAGATGGAAATAAAAGCTAATAATTTCACAGAATTAGGATCAGATGATCCTTGTTTGCCACACAGGGAAAGATAACACTATCTTTCTTTTGACTAACACTTTTCAAATCACTTTTTCATAGAGGGTCAAGCAGAGATCACAATATTACACTAGAAGTTCAATTCTAGTAAGTTTTATTCTACTAAAGTTACAAATGTTTAATATTATATATACCTTTCTTGTCCAATAAGTAAGAAATTACATGTATTTTTTTTAATTTAATCACTTTTGAATTAAAATAAAATTAGATTTCATTTTTAATTTCATTTTGACCAGAGGCTGCAGTACTCAAAGTATTTACTTAAACCTACCAGAGCACTTATTAGCATCAATTCCTAACCTTATTTTAGTAATACAATTTATCAGTAATAAATTATACTATTTGATTGACCATGAATGTAAAACCAACTAGTTTTAAATTAAATGGGAATATGGTACAAGAATATCTTACAAACACATGAGTCCTGATAAAGGGCTCTTTTCCTCTCCCTCTCCCAGAAAACAAAAGGCAGAAGATGTAGAAAATGAAGTTTACGTTTAATAGATTTATTTCAAACTTAAACTAGAAAAGACTTTCCCTATTCAATAGCAGTGATACATTGTCTGCTTTCCACAAGCATCAACTAAAATGACATTTGTCATAAAAGCTGTGACAAAGTAATTACTATTGGCAAAGATACATTTAATTCATGACCCCCTGTTGCAATTAAAGAACATTGACAAAAATAAAGCAAGGGTAATCTGTCACCATGCTCAAGTTTTCAGGATACCCAGATTTCATTAGTGAACAGCAGCAAGGCAAAGCCCCTCTTAACTAAATGCCACTGGATAAATTATGTATTTCTTCACATTCAACAAAACATATGGTTAAACATAATCATTTGCTTAATCACAAAAGAAATGCAACAACTGTCAGCTTTACCTTGCAGTGTTAAAGGAAGATTTAAGAAGTACTGCCAATTTCTACAAGCACTCAAAATAAACATAAATATTCCTATTCCTTCATCTTTGAAGGAAACATTCTATCTGAAAAGGAAACAATCTTCATTTTTAGTATGCGTTTTAATATGTGTTTTAATTTATGTTTATTTGTGTTTTAATTTGTGTTTAAGTTTTAATATGGCTTAATAAGCTTTGATTGGTTTCTTTTCATTATACAAAAGATCACTATACAAAACAAATATGCAACCTTTCATAAAGTAGAACACTACTGCTTACCAAGTACTTACTAAGTACTTGTTTGACCATTAACTGAGAGGGATGTTAATCCCCTGATTTAAGTGGCTTTTTACAAACAAGGAAATAAAACTAAAAATTCTTCAACAATATTTTTATATAAACCTAATTTTTAAATGTTAATTGATTTCAGAAACCTGTTTCTTGAAAAGGCTCTCACCATTTAAGCTGAAATGTGAACATGAAATACAGATACAGTTTAATCTGAACTAATTAAAACTAAACTAAACGAGATACTTGTAACATGTTGTTTGAAACAATAAACAACTACACTATCTTCTAACTGGTTTAAATGTCTGGGTTAGAATGCAAATCTCAATTCTCAATATATGTTAGCTTTGATTCTCATTAACTCACAATTTACTAAAGTACAGTTTGAATATACTCAACTTGAACAAGGTTATCAGCACAAGCACACCCTAATCTTTCTGTTGCAAAATGCAAATAAAATTGTAAAAATAATTCTTCAGCTTCGAAAAATATCACCCTCCTACCAAAAGACAGAACTTATCATCAAAACATGTTTACTCTGGATTAGCAGAACACTGCTTCCAAAACAAAACTCTATACCTTTGATGAAACAGCATGTATACATAACCTGAACACCATTACAATTTCAGAAAAAAATTTAAAATTATATACTTATTTGCAGACAGTGCCACTGTATTTTAATTTATGTAATGAGAACCACACATCACAAATACCATATAATCACAAAAGTTTATGGGAAAACTATGTGATGCTTAGCATATTTTTTAAATAGAAGACTCTATAATTTCTAAAAATTAAAAATAATATCCTGACCATCGTTCTTTTATTCAGAATACTGAATCAAAAAGCATGATGTATCTACATGCTAAGAATTACATACCAAGCATTTTCACTTAGTATCGTAATACACAGGAAGAAAAATATTTTCACGTAAACTGCAAAATAGTTGGTTTATGGGTCTAGCCACTTAATTTTTCCTCCTTGTGTAAGAAGTGTATGAAACCATTTCTATGACAGAATATGACTTTGCATTGTTTCCTCTTTTAATGCCCACAGCTACATAGGTATATTTTCTATTCTGTGTTATGAGTGGAAAAACAACACAATCCCCTAGTTTACTTAAAAGCTTTACTGTTGATCCTAACAGAATAAATCTCATTACCGTTTAAAATCTTTTTGTAAAGAAATTAACTTTTATTTTCACTTCGCCTATGCTACTTGATCATATGCACTAAAATTATGTATTATGGCACATTTATCTGTCTACCACAACTTCAAGTCTTCTAAAGGGGCTGGAAGATCATTTTACAATACACATTCACAAAACTGCTTTGTGCTCAAAGTTCTTACCTTCTGAAACTGACCCAGAAGAGCACTGTTAATGTTCAGAAATACAAGAGGCCTATTTACACCACAAACCACCAACTACTTAGATCATTATGCCTGCAAACAATTGAACACTGTAGTCTACTTCCTTTTGCTTTATTCTATTAACATTGCCATTTTCACATATCAAAAACATTAACTATTTAATTTTGTTCGTTACTTTGGTTATCTTATGAAGGCCTCCTAACTGCTCAAACCCCTTCAGTTTTCTTGGTCAAGAATGTGACAAATCCATGTTCCTTCCATTAAAAATAGCGTCATGATTGTAGTGTAAAAGTTTGCTTTGTTGTCAGATCACTGCCATAGCCAAAACTAAACTATTATTCCCTCAATATATAGATTTCAGCTAAAAAAACTTAAATATCAACCTCAGCAACATTCTCACTACTATCACACAATAAATACTCAGAAATAGTTGCTTCTGACAGATTTTCACACATTAAAGAGCAACAAAGCAGTATGAACATGCTGTAACTCTCCTTCTACTATGTGCACCATTGTGGTATAGTATAGGGATAAAAATTTGCCAGATTCTTCACCATGTCTAAAGAAGTTTGCTCAGTGAAACAAAGTGAAAAACAAACCGAAGCAAACCAAAACACTGATGAAAGAGTGATATATATCTAACCAAAATCCAAATCCCTCCATCTTACTAATATGAAAGCATGTTCCTAGTATGCAATGTAATTAATAATACAGGCTTTTAACACCTGCATAGCACTAATACATGATAGTGGTGACACGGGCATTGTAACCTTTAAGACTAAGAGGCAAACAAAAAGAGCAAATATCTGGTATTTACCCATGCCTACAAAATCACCCAGAACTCTTAAGACGAAAAATAGCATATATCCATTTGTAACACCTTTATGTAAGGAGCTAGTAAGGTAAGGTAATCTTTTAAAGGTAATCTTTTAAAATAACGTGAATATTTTCTCTTAAGACACTTAGAACACTTAGTACAACCAGAAAATTTGCACTCCTGTTGAGTGTTCAACTCCTGTTGAAATCTTTTCTTCAAGTTTCAGAGATACTGTGTAATTTTAATGAGCAGGAAAACTCTTGTAGCAGTTGAAAATGTAATGCAACGTATATACAAGGCACATACTATTCCACAAAGAAATCATAGCATTCGCATCTGTTTTTCACGTAAAAAACCAGATTGCTTTTTAAGTTGAATCTACTTGTACTAGACATACCTAAAGCTATACAACTGAAATACAGTATGACATCACAAAGCTGGTATCATCAGCTGCAATATATAGGTACGGCTGCCACCAGCAAATATTTAACTGCAGAAACTGAAAATGGGCACAAATACCAAAATTTTTCTTGTGACCCTCCTTCAAGACACTTCCATCATAAAGCACTCCATAAATACTACTTAGAGATTCATCACCACCACCTCTTTCACAAATACAGAAAGAAAAGATTGCCCAAAAATTTCCAGTATAGGTCACAGGTGCAAAAGTTTTGTCTGCCCAATCCACAAACATAAATTTCATCCAGGGAACTGTTCAATTCTGAGTATGTGGATTCTATTTGAAGCATACAGTCACCATATGTTAAAAGTGGTGGAATAAATACATGCATTTAGTGACAGAAGGAAAAACGAGTTTTATGTTGTAAATTATTCTCTTCAACATGAAGCTTAGGCTCCTTAACTGGTGAAAAATCTCCTGTGTCACATAGGAAAAAGGAGAAGAAATAAAATTAAATAAATTTCCTACATATTGCAATATTCAATCTGCATGATGACAGCAGAAGAGCTGTGATTACAGCTGCAAAGGCAAAAGAAAGTAATTTCATAATTTGGTGGTTTTCCTCTTCTATACTTCAATAACTTAACTCCACAAGAAGGAAAGGGAAAAGGTATTTTATTGAAAAACGTTAAATTGTTCTGTATGTAATATTCTAAACCAAACACTCTAGAGCAAAGCTCCCATAAACCAGAAATCATTTAATGGACATTACCATTCACTGGGATAGCACAAGAGCTTCTTAAAATAGCTACATCTTGCTCAAATAAATCTACGTATTAGCCTCCTTAGGTAACACACTTACTAGACAATATATGTTTAAAACAAAGAAGTACAGGGTATTCAGTGTAACACTCATTCATCCTGTTCAGTGTGAGTACTAGAAGTCTTCATTTTTCATTAATGACAGATCTAGAGTATTCCACACTAGTCTAGCCTACAAAAACAAGGTAAAGCCAAAATCCAAACCCTAACTGGAGAAGACATTTTTTCAAAGCACCTCTATTCACAGAACAGATCGGAATCACAAGTTCAAATGAACTCAGGAAAAATAGCATGAGCTACATTTCATCAGCGAAAGTGAAACACGCTGCGTAGAAACTGAAATGGGTTTTGGTTTGATTTATAAATGATCTTCAAACAACAGAACTACCATTGAAAGGAAACACTTGATAATTAGAAACAATAGGAAGATATTTTTTTCTTCATAATTTTTTTTCTTAGCGAACTGCATGCATTACAACTAACTTAAACTAAACCACTGTTACAGCACTCTGATAAATAGTATACCGGGACACATTCTATCACATTGAAGTAGAATCAGCTTTAAATCACTAAATACTTAAAATCTTGAAATGCATCAGACAAATTCATCAGTCAGTGAAAAGACTAATGGAAAGACAATGTGATTTAATATAGTTCTCTAAGTTTTGAATGTGTATGAAGTACGTTTGTTTCAGGCTTTGTGATCTACTTAGCACTACAATCAGTGGACATGTGGTCTCCTCAGCAAAGATGGTGGCTTAACAGGTTGGACATCATGATTTTCTTAGCAGCAGCTTTAGAATCTTGTCCCTGCATTTACGAATTGCCATAGAGATTTCCAAGAAATTTTATGGTAAGAAGTAAACATGCTACACTCTGTGAGAGTTATTACATGAATGGTACTGGCCTACAATGAAAAGCTGCAGGAAAATTAGTCATTAAAATGGTAATCTTCAGCAGTCACTACTGTGATTGACTACTTCATTACAATCACAGTTTGATATCAGCAGTAACTGGTATGAGCAACCTCCAAACATAGCAACAATAAAAAAAATATTAAAACAGTAGAAATAGAGCTGCAGTATGCATGTACACAAGGACTCAGATCCAAGTAACACTGGTTCAAAAAAGTTAGAATAAAAATTGGTATCACATAGGATACATATACATATTCTTGCAAGCACTTCAGTGGAAATATAATTTATACATTTTAGCAAATAATTGCCTCTAGACCAGAAAAGAAAACTCTTACATGAAAGTCCTACACATTCTATGCTATATTCCTTACACATCTTTCTTTGTTCAGCTACAAATAGTACACTACTATGCCTTGCAACAAAAAACTGAAAATAACAAAAGAGAAATTGAGCTGTACTTTTTTTAATGATTGTACTAAAAAGCCCAAGCAAAAAACAAAGTTAAACCAAAAAAAGGAACTTTTGCTTTGTCTGAATCACAATAGCAAGGAAAACCAATTACCTTCAAAAGAATTAAAGAAAAGGTGTTTATAGCTGGTAACAGATAATCTACCCAAAGTCTTCATAACTGACTTGTTTCTTTGAGATTTTTTTTTTTTAACAAACTTTTGCACCAAATAGATTTTCTAAACACAAAAATATGGGGGTGTTTTTTATTTGCTTTATTTGTTCTCACAGGATTTAAAGCAGTCTTGATTTTTTTCTCCATTCTGAAAGCCAAGCAAACAAGGAAGTCATCGGTGTTATTTGGTAAGAAAAATACCAAATTTTTTTACTACCAAATACAGGTAGGCTACCAAATACACTAGCCTACCTTGTTGGTATCATTTACATCACTAAATTTGATCTGTCGGAGTTACATCTGAAGAGGACATCTGGAGGCAGATGACAAAGTAAACTGAGAATGTGACAATAAGCACAAATAAAATATAATCAGGGAGGCACTTAGACATATTAATAATAGCCATTTGCCTTTTTGTCATTTGGATTAAACAATTGTACATTTCCAAGCCAAAGACTGAAATAGGAAGACAAATCACCTCTCAAGGGCCCTCACTGACACAATAAAAAGAGGTGGAGTGGGAATCTATGGCTCCAAAAGCAGACAGATATAGAAACTAGAAATTAAGGATGTTTCTCTCCATCATTATATCAAGGCAGAACTTGAAACAGGCCCAGAAAATTATGGCCAAGACATTACGACAGGTCTCAGAAGCAAGTAAGTAATACGATGTGAATGTGAACATGAGTTAGAATTGATTTTTTTATCCTTACATGTTGTCTGAAGGCATACAAAAGTTCTGTTTATATTATTTCAATGTATTACTGCATGCACACATTCAGGAACAGAGTCTTGCTGTCTTGAGAAATGCAAGTGGAACTGCTGTTTTATGATTGGAAGCAGGCTACAATTCTAAGTCTAGTGAAGAACCAGACCTTCATACAGAGAGACTGAAGAAGAAGAACCTGTCATCATCACATGGATCCATAAGCCAACGGCTGACAGGCTTGTGTGAAGCCATGTATGCTGTGTGATAATGGCAGGACCAGCACAAGAGGGTGCTGAAGTTCAGCAATTCAGTTTTAAAAGGAGAAAAGAAAGAGAAACACCTACTTTCTCTTTCTAGAGTTCAGCACATCCAGAAAACAGAAATCACAACTGTTGCTAGTCTCTAGGCCATCACAGAGAAGGAAAATGAAAAAAAAATAAAATATTGGAAGTAAGAAACAAGCAAGCAGGGGAAAAAAAAGATAAAGAAAAAGAAAATATTTTTGTAAGCTCTTCAACTTTACTTAAATCACTAAGTCAGTATGTCTTGGCTTAAACCTGGCAGGTAGCTAATCACCACACAGCTACTCATTTAATCCCTCTCCCAGTGGGATGGAAAAGAGAAGAAAGTGAGAAAACTCATGGGTCGAGTAAAGACAATTTAATAGTTACCAAAAAAAAAAAGAAAAGAAAAGGAAACAATAAAGAGGAAAATAATTCCAAACCAAGAAAAACAAATTATGCAAAAAAACCACTCAAACAATTGCTCACAACCAATCAACCCATGCCCAGACACTCCTCAAGCAATGGCAGCCTGGCCAGACTCCTTTCCCCTTCCAGTTTTACTGCTGAACATGATTTCATATGGTCTGGAATATCCCTTTTGTGAATTTGGGTCAACTGTCCCAGCTGCATCCCCTCCAAATCCTTGTACATCCTCAGCCTGCTTGCTGGTAGGGCAGCATGAGAAGCAGAGGCAGCTTTGGATTTGTAAGCACTGCTCAGCAAGAACTACAACATCCCTGGGTTATCAACACTGTTTTCAGAAATAAATCCAAACCATGTCCCCACACAAGCTACTATGAAGAAATTTAACTCTATGCCAGCCAAAGCTAGTACACAGTAGTATCAAAAATTCTCATTTTGGTTAAGAAAGTCAAAGGTTTGAAAAAAAAAAAACAACCCCAAACAAACCCCCCAAACACCTCAAAACGAATACGTCTTCAAACAAATAAATGCAATTCTAAATAGATGAATAAAATAGCACACATATCAAGAAGTTTTTTTGAGCCAAGACAATCAACAAGATTTTTTGAAAGAAATAACTTTTTTTCTAATCTTTGCCTGTGTAACAGCGTTCACTTTTACCCCACCATTCCCTATTGGTAACTATGACAATTACAAGCAGAAAAGTAATTTTTTATGCCAGAGCTGTAAAACAAGCTATATAAATCAATAAAGGAAGATGAGCCATTACCTTACTGAAAAACACACAAACTATTGCCAGCCTCCTAAATCTTTTGATGAATTCCTTCACAAATCAGCTGCAATTTAGTGAAAACAGCAAACTATACAATATCCAATGCTTTGCATAATCAATGTATCTTCAACATCCACAGCTTCTGGCAAAGAAATCAATTAGGTCAGTTCTCAAATAATCATCAGTAGTGCCCAAGAACACTGTTTAATGACTTCCAGTTGTAATGCATCAGCAACATTTGGGGGAGGGCAGGGGGGGGAACAAGAGCAGAGAAAACACAAGAATGAAGTTCTCCCTACCCATAAACAGAAGAACAAATTATTTCTATTCCCAATATAGGGTGTTAGAAATTTATTTTTGTTTCTTATCTTTCTCCATCCGCAGCTCACCTTCCCATCTTCAGGTATCTGCAGAACCAGCAGAATCTAAATGAGAACTCAGGCCAACATCAAGCTTTCCTTGGCAACCCCATTCTTTGGAAAAAACAGAATGACCAACTAGGCAATCATAAAAATCATCTTATACCTTGTTCTTTTATCTTTGGATAGTTAGACCCTTTCCTGTCTTAGTCTAATGACTCTCTCTTGAAATGAGAGCCAGTGTCTGGATCTGCAAACTCACTAACTCAATTCCTCTTCTTCTGACTTCCTTAGTATAAATTATTCAATTACCAGAATAAATTTTAAAGAAAGAAAAAGGATGCAGAGGTAAAAAGAATCTAAACTTCACATTTACCTAAAGTAGGCTACTGCCAACTTAGCATATATATTTTTTGGAACTGTTTGGATGAGTTTTCTTGGATGAAAAAAACGCAGCAACAACAATTTCTATGGGTAACACCCTTCACAAAATATCATAAAATAAGCTATTAAACTGAGGAAGGTGGAAATCTATAAGAATTAAAAGACAGGAATGTAACTGGCTAATACAGATATAGCAATGAACTGTATTGAAAGGAGAATAATTCAGCTGGATGGGATGAACAAGCAGAGTTTGCAAAATAGCAGAAATGAAATAGGTATTAAATAGTTTTATTAAGAAGACTAGCTAAGCCCCAAAAAGCAGAATGCAATGAACTTTGCTGGTGAGGTGGGAAGTATAATCAACAATTATTTGTTGATTAGAAGACAATGCCTGCTCATGAAGAACTGGATGGGTTCGAAGACTGGAGTAAAGCAAACAGGATGAAACTGAAGAGCATTACTTACAAAAAATGCCCTACACAAATAGGGAAAAGTGACTGCCTCATTTTACGGCTGTTTTTATTTCCCATCTTATTGCTTCACTGCACTGCAAGAACCCCAGGGAACTGGACATGCAGTTTATTCAAAGCACTCTTGTTGCTGTAAGAATATGAAACAATATCTTAGCTTCACTATGAAATGACCTTGATGATCTGTATAACATTTGTCAGAGCCTAATAAAATTTGTAAAGATACTTGCTGATATAATTGATTGCATTCTTTACTGCTCCAGTTACCTCAAACTAAATTGCCTGTCATTATAATGATGACTTTTGTAAGTGCAGATTCTTAATTTTTTCCTCTGTCTTTCAACAGCAATCTCACAATAGATTGAACGTGTTTATGGATCAATAATGTGCAAGAATAAAACATTGCATTCTAACAACAGATTTTTAATCTTTCTGCTTATGAGATGCTATGACAGAGCATTACCAGAAAACACAATTTCTAAGTAACAGGAAAATAATATCCAGCACCATGAACAGATAAAGAATCCTCCAGATTCTAAATAGCACCAGGTGCTTGTGATTCATGGTTGTCCCAACGGACAAAAGTAAAAAAAAAATTCATAAGAAAATTGTAATCCACACATATATTCTAAACATACCTGATCACAGACAGTGGGTCCTGCTCAGATACTCAAGTGGGCCCTACCTATTTTTCCCTGACACTGAGTTCAGGTGCATCGCATGATGCAATAATAACCAGAAGGGCTTTGAAGAATCCAGTAAAGATTCAGAGCATTTACTCTTCCGGGCTCGAGGCATGATAAAAAAATGTCTGTATTACTTTCAGCCTCTGAAAATAGCACATCTTAATTCATATGGGAACCCTGTTAACCAGGTCATGCTGATACAGTGTGCTTCAGGAGAGGATACTTGGGAAGCAACTGTATCTCTATACAAAGAGCAGTAAATCGTCTGCATAAGATCAGGAAGCCTTCTCATTCACAGCCAGGCTCACGGATGTCACAGGTCCAAACGATCTCAAACGAGCTCTTCTGAATGATTCACAAAGTCAAAGGCAAGAGAATTGCGAAGAAAGAGAAAATTTCTCTGCAGGTCAACTTTGCCTGCTAAAAACTGAGCCAAAAAAGAAGGCAGTCTCCAAGAGGAACTTATGTGGTGGACTGACTTTTGCTGTCTGCCAGACACCTACCCAACCACTCTCTCATGACATCGCCTCAACAGGACAGGGTGGGGAGCGAAATAAGATGGAAAAGCTCACAGGTCAAGTAACAGAGATCCCTCACCAATTACAGGATAAAGAGACTCGACTCTTCCAACTCCTCCCCTCCCTGAGGGGTGCTGGGGGATGGGGAATGGGGGTTGTGGTCAGTTCATAACCTCTCTTTTCCACCTTCCTCCTCACATCATTCACCATGTGGGGTACCTCCTACAGGATACAGCCCTTGATGAGCTTCTCCAACATGGGTCTGTTCCACTGGGTGCAGTACTTAAGGAACAGACTGCTCCACCATGGGCCACACATGGGCTGCAGATCCTGTCAGAAAACCTGCTCCTGTGTGGGCTCCCCTCCACAAGCCACAGTTTTCCCCACACCCACTCTGGCACATGCTCTCCATGGCTGCAGCTTCCTTCAGGGCATCTCCACAGGTTGCAGTGTGAAGAAGTGGTCCACCAGGGGCTGCAGGGGAAACTCTGTTCCAGAGCAAACTCCTCCCCTCCATCTTCACTGACCATGATGTCTGCAGACAGGCTTCTCACACTTTCCCCCCTCTCCTCTCTCACACTCTGCTGTGTAGCATTTTCTCCCCTTTCTTAAGTACTCTTTCCCACTACCTTGGTCAAGGGGCTCAGCCTTGGCCCACAGTCATGGCCTATGCTGAGTGGGTTGGAGCCCCTTGGATCCATCTGTGTCATCTTGGAGCAGCCCCAGCCACTCCTCACGGAGGCACCCAGCAGCTACACAATGCCCAAAACTCACCACAGACACACGCTACACTGACAAACACACAAAAAAAGCCCCAGGAACTAGAAAAGAACACAGTAAACCGGTTGGGACTTAAACAGGTAGGAGAAAGATAAACATCTTATATAATGTATCTGAAGGTGGCAACTAGATGCAGACCTCTTAATAGTGATTACTTCTAAATTACTCTTCTCATCCCCTTGCAACTCCAGGAAGTCGAGGTCCAACCCATGCCTTGACATAGAATCATATGGGGTTGGAAGGGACCTCTGGAGATCATCTAGTCCAACGCCTCCTGCCAGAGTGAGTCTACCTAGAGCACATTGCACAGGAACTTGTCCAGGCAGGTTTTGAATGTCTCCAGAGAAGGAGATTCCACCACCTCTCTGGGCAGTTTGTTCCAGTGCTCCAAAATTCATATCGGAAGGTAAATTTGGGGATCATGCAAACATCAGGGAGAGAAGAGAAAAAAAACATCTGAATTAGATAAATTAGTATGTGCTCCATGACTCTCAGAGTAAAGAAGTTCCACCTCACGTTTAGGTGGAACTTCTTAAACTCAAGTTTGTGCCTGTTATCTCTTGTCCTGTCACTGGGCAGCACCAAGAAAAGACCAGCCCCATCCTCCTGACACCCTTCTTTGAAGCATTTGTAAGCATTGATCAGATCCCCCTTAAGTCTTCTCTTCTCCAGACTAAAAAGACCCAAGTCCCTCAGCCTTTCCTCCTAAGAGAGGTGCTCCAGGCCCTTAATCATCTTTGTGGCCCTTTGTTGTACCCTCTCCAGCAGTTCCCTGTCTTCTTGAAGTGGGGAGCCCAGAACCCGGACACAGTACTCCAGATGGGGCCTCACCAGGGCAGAGTAGAGGGGCAGGATGACCTCCCTCCACCTCCTGGCCTTGCTCTTCTTGATGCACCCCAGGATGCCATTGGCCTTCTTGGCCTCAAGGGCACATTTCTGGCTCATGGTCATCCTGTTGTCCACAAGAACTCCCAGGTCTTTCTCCTTAGAGCTGCTCCAACCTCCCAGGTGCAGCACCCTACACTTGCCCTTGTTGAATTTCATTAGGTTTCTCTTGGCCCATCTCTCCAGCCTGTCCAGGTCTCGCTGGATTGCAGCACAGCCTTCTGGGGTGTCAGCCATCCCTCCCAGTTTTGTGTCATCAGCAAACTTGATGAGGGTACATTCCACACCTTCTTCCATTCCACACACCTCCACCGTACTGATGAATATATTGAAGAGGACTGGACTGAGTACTGACCCCTGGGGAACACCACTTGTTACAGACTTCCAGCTGGATTCCATGCGCCTAATCAAAACCCTATGGGTCCTTGTCTTTTAGCCAGTTTTCAATCCACTTAACTCTCCATTCATCTAACCCACACTTCCTATGTACCTCTGGATTCTAATACACAAAAACATTTTATAGCAAAGTAATCTTCATAGAATCATATTGCTAAAAACATATTACCTACCTCTGATTTTCATTAGCCAATCTCCACAGCTGTTATTAAAGATCGAATATAATTCCATTATACACTCAAAGATTCAACTGCTTCAGGTCACAGACCTGATCTGAAGCAATGTCATAAAAGACTGCAAATCTCTTGAATCCCACTCTGCTTTTACCAGTGAAGCACTGCTTTAGCTTTAAATACCTCTCAGTTCAGATCACAGCATCTTATTCATTAATATTTTCAGCTATAAACTATAATTTCACATACTTCAATTAGGCCACTCTAAAGGTTAAAGCAGTATCTCCAGAAGCTAAACTACAGAAGAAGAAAGTGGAGTTACACACAAAACTGAATAATCCCAGCATTAAAAACACCTAGTCTTTTAAGGTGGCAATAATTTTTCACTTACTTTTCAATAAATCTTACCTCTCCCCTTTTAGCACTTCTGAATACCTGAGTATATGAAGCTATATAAAGCATTACAAAGCTATATATATATAAAGCCTATATATATCTCAGCCTAACAAACACTTGTGTATATAATACGTAACACCATCTTGAACTATAAAAATATAATATATACACTACATTATATAATACATCGCATGTATATATATATACACACACACATATTAGCCGAGGAATATTTTCAGACAGGTCTGCCCACAGTACGAAGGATGTTTCACATTGTATTAATTTTCCAAAGCCAAGTTCCTTGAAGGGTGTCTCTCATTCTAATGGGATCACAATTTTGAGGAACCTGCTGTCTCCATGAATGTTATATAGCATGCTGCTACAAAGAAATCCCAGCAGGCACACAGATCGTAGAGCACAGGCTAGAACGAAATCAAACAGTGCACCTAAAATCTATATCTAATTTGGTTATACAAAACCAATGGAGTGAAAACACATTTACTGTAAATACATAATTACTGGCTTGCTCAACAGTTTTGGAGATCAAGTCACTTACCTTTTGTAATTTTGTGCTGTTGTTTTCTACCAACTAAAGACTTTCTTTCCCTCTATGTTTACATCTTTCCAGTGCTTGCTCGTATGGCTAAAAATCTGAAGCTTAAAGGCACAAATAGTAACAATTACTTCAGCACTGACAGTATCTAAAAGAGACCATATTGTACTGTGCCTGCCAAAACTGTAACCAGATCATTCAGAAAACTGACAACAATTTTCTGATTTCTGGAATTCATCAACATTAGCGATACCACCGATATTCAGATTCGGTGAATATCTGAGTATCTTCAAAACTCAGATAATTTTGAAGTTACTTTAAAAAAAATACACTATTCTTCTCTTGTAATTAGATTTGAATGGATACCCAAATAGATGTACTTGACAAAAACATGAGAAATCTTCCACTTCAGAAAGACATACTGTTGTAAACAAATCAATCATATCTCCTTTCACTGCTGCAAATACAAGGCGGGTGAACAAAGACCTCTCTTCTTACTTTCAAAAACTTACACCAAAAGACAGGATATAGCCTCAGGGAAGGACAGAGTTACTTTCCCCTCATCATTAAAGAACACCTAGGAACTAGAAATAACATCCAAGCCTTTCTTTTGGGAAAAAAAAAAAAGGGGGGGGGGGGGGGGGGGGGGGGGGGGGGGGGGGGGGGGGGGGGGGAAGAGAGAGGAGCACCATTTCTTCCCTTTGCTCTTAAAATCACCTGAAAGAGTTTACACAATAACCTTACAGGGATTTTCTTCCAAAGTGTCCACTAGTATGTCATTTCCTTAGGAACAGAAGAGTGCATCACAGAGTTTTGAAGAGCTAGGAATTCAAGTAAACTTAATTTAAGAGTCTCTTCTCAAGTGCTATATTGTTTCTGGGAAACAAAATATTTTGTACCCAAAACACGTATCAGTGTTTCTTAGTAAATTTGTGAGAAGCCTCGGTTTGAAATATGAATAGATACATGTGAATAATATAAACATCATTAAGGAACAATGTCTTTTTTAAAATGGCATTTCTACCTGTCTCCTCATCTGTAGCTTTCCAGTACTTAAAGTGAGATTGTAAGAAAGATGGACTTTTTTAGCAGTGTGTCCTGTTGCAACAGGCAATGGTTTGAAACTGAAAGAGTGTGGATTCAGACTAGATATAAGAAAGAAATTTTTTACAGTGAGGGTGGTGAAACACTGAGGACAGCTTGCCCAGAGCTTTTCCTCATCCCTGGAAACATTCAAGGTCAGCCTGGACAGGGCTCTGAGCAACTTCCTCTAGTTGGAAATGTCCCTGCTCATTGCAGGGGGCATTGGACCAGGTGACGTTTAAAGGTCCCTTCCAACCCAAAGGGATTTCCGTATAAACTGAAAAAGTATTAAGGTTATTAGTGAAGATACTAATAACGTAAGAAGCTTATTAACTAATTAGGAAAACATGCAACCCCCCCGCAAATGCCTTTAATAATTTCAGAGTATATTTGAAGTCAGCATGTATTTGGGCAAATAAAATACCTCTTTTTAATTATTTCATAATAAACAATCTATCCTTCAATTCTTTATTGGAATTTAGATAAAATCTCTTGTGGATCAAGATAAATGAAGTGTAATAAGAAAAATCAAGAGGTGCACATGGTAGCAAGGCAAAAAGAGGAATTCTTTCACTATTTCCCACTGGCAGGCACTGTCCAGTGATGTCCTAGAAAGCACAACCACAGCAAGGACAAACTCCATAACTACAGACGTCCCTGAATTCTCCCTCTTACCTTCAGCTTTATTGCTGAGCTTGTCACCATACAGTATGGAAAAACCCTTTTGGTCAGTTTTGTCACCTGTACCAGCTCTGTTCTCTCCCAACCTCTTACCCACCCCCAGCTTACTGACCTTTTGGGGAGGATGGGGTCAGACATAAAGCCTTGATGCTGTGCAAGCACCTGTTCAGCAAAGGCCAGAATGCAGGTGTGTTAATTGAGACTGTTCAGCACAAATGCAAAGCTCAGCACCATACAGGCTGCCATGAAGAAAGTTAACTCCATCCCACCCAGAGTCCAATAGCGGATTGCAGCAGCAACCCATTGGGGTCAGCCACCCACCTCCCCCTTTCTATTAAGGGTATCCAAACATGAGAGCTGCTTACCACAAACACTATTTGTAAGAGTTAGCGATGAAAATGGCCTACTGACCTTTCAGTTTCCATGCTTTCCTCTAGACCCTAAATTTAATGCATATTTCTATGACAATTTCTGAAAATATTTAAAGTAACATTCCTAAAGCATGAAGTGTTATTTAGCATTGATGAATTCTCCAAACTAGAGGTGCTGCAACATTCTTTCTAGCCCTGAAATACCTTAAGGACCTCAACACCTTAATTCTTAAATCACCGAAATTTTTATAATATATGTAATGATTAATTTCAGGGTTTTCCTGGTATTTATCTGCTTAGCAGAGTTTAAGGCAATAAACTGTACAATTGATGTGGAACCTTTGACAGCTTGTCACTCAACTGTCACGGTTTTCTGATTTGTGTCAAAATTTGTTTGCTCGTACCCTGACAGATGACAGGAGGGTTTGAAGAGTTATGCCTATATCAAAAGGAAGCTCTAATAGGGAGAATACATACTTTTGAGTCATTACAGTAAAGATTTTGAGCATGCTAATCCTAGATGTTATACCTGTTGCCATAGGTAACTCAAAGCATGTAGTTCAGTAACACCTGTCACACGCTTTCTACCTTATCATCAAACATAATCATCAAGTTACCATCATCTTATCTTCAACTATATCTCTTGTCAAACAAATATTCTGAATTTCTGGAAGCTCCTATCAAAATTTGATTATTTTTCTGAACTATGTCATCCTCTTTTTCTTACACATATGAAGGTAAGAGCCATTTTCTATCTAAGGCATTGCTCTGTAACCATAAACATAAATCCATTTAAGCTGATGTGGAACCTCAGTTTGAAAAACAGTTGGGGGGAACAACTCAAGAACTGTAATTAAGGTATCCATGTTATGCACTGTCTGAAGTCACTCACTCTGCAGTATTTCAAAAGAGAAAACAGCTCTCTTACCATAGCTGTGCTTGTAAAACCCAAAGTTTAACGTAACTTTATTCAAGGAAAATATAACCTATACAAAATAGTGGCGCCCCATTTCTGGGACATATTTCTGTTTCTAGAAACAGATTTTTTTTCATTCTTTTTCTTTTTATTCTTATAAAATATTTTCATTCTTTTCAAGAATGAACTCAGGGAGAGAAAGTGTCAAAAAAGAAATAATTTTCTCAGAAGTATTCTGAGAGGAACAAATATTTATCATCTTTTGAGATAACCATCAAATAGGATTTATCTGAATTACAGATATTCTGTTATTTGCAAGAAAAATCTTAAGTGAATACAAGAACGTAAGAATAATCAATTAATTGTCCTAGAATACCTATTATTTTCCTAAAAACACCAAATTCATATACCAGTGTCATAGAATAAGATAATTTGTTATTCTGACGATGTTAGATTTTATTACTATTTTTAAGTTTCTTGTAACATTCAATGAAATTGAAACTCTTTCCCCTGAAGTGACACAGAAATAAAACATTTCCATTACAACAGCAACTATCACCTCTTCATGAAGCATTCTATTTTGCAAAATGGTACTGGCATAAATATGCAAGAAAAAATTTTATTCCTTGATTCCTTCCTAGGCATGTTTATGAACCACCAAATCCTAGCATACAGCATATTAACAATAGACAAATGCTGACTCTTGAAGCTTTTGCAATGGTGAGGTTTACTAATTCTATCTTTCAGAATGATAGATTAACCTGAAATTATTCCTAAAATGGGACATGCTTAATTTTGTCTGCTTATCATTATTCTCCCTTTATAATATTAAATTATTAAAATCACCAAAAAAACCCCAATAAATAGGACAAAATAAGTTGGAAAATTCTCTGTTTAAAAAACTTCATCCCTATCATTCAGCAGCAGAGTTTTCATACTGTCTTCTCCAAACTGTTACAGAAGTGAAGCTGAAATTTCCTGTGGTTGTTCCCAACTTGGTCACCATAACTGCTGGATCGTTTAGATTTAACCATCTCCCTACTTTCTCCTCAGTTCTACAGGAATTTTTTAAAAAATTAGTTGGTTAAAGTTTGTGAGGCACTTACATCCATGAGTGAGCAGGAGATGAAAAGTTCTGCCTTCAGAACAGTACAAAGCAGTACATGCTTTACTGCAAACAGTAAAGCATGACCAGTGGTCACAATTTGAAAAATAAGTCAAAAGAAAATACTGGCTAAATTGCCACTATTATAAGCAATATCCATTTTACGTTTGAACAAAATGAAGTTCTGAAGTAAGAAATGGAAGATATGATATTTAAATTAAAAACCTTATCATAGTATGCATGTCAAGAAGGCTAAAGGTTACACACACACGCTTAAAGCAGGTTTTCCTAATTTGTGACCAGTCAGCTTTGCCACTAAAGATACAATTCAACTATAAATGCATTATACAGCCAAAGCACACAGCTATTTTAAGCATTGCTCTAACTCTGTAAAGAATCTTACCATGTTATTTGTCAGCTTTGCACAGAGGAAGTGCATTGCAGAGCAGTGAAATAACTAGCATCGCCTAAAACTCTCACTACATACAAGAATAACAGTTGTGTAATTTTCTGTACATTACTTTAAATGTCTTCCTAGCAACACCTGTTTGATCTTTCTAAGAACATGGTAAAGTGAAATGTAAAAGGATTCTTCAGAGATACTCCTTCATGTTGCCAAATAATCACTGATAGTCAAAGTTTTCACCCTTAATATTATAAATGAATACATAGTCATTTTTGAAACACAGGTAAACAAGCTAAATGCACATGACATTTTCAAAAACACAGCTTGTTAACGAAATTGTCTTCTAAGAGTTTACAATAGTAATTTTTCCACTTCCAATATTTTTCATAGCCACCTCAAGGTTATACTGTGCTAGACTGGCAAATTATAACACTTTCTTTAATCTCCGCTTTAGATTCTGCCTTGTTACATGTGATATGTTTAATTAAAAACATGGGCACATTTTATCATGGCAACTTTTGCTGCAGAACAGAAGCAAAACATGACCCAGTCAATTATTTTCAATATAGGAAGAATTTACTTAACTTTGTTGTATTTTAACCAAAACAACAAAATATACTGACACAGAAAACCTCAATAAAAATGCTTTCCAAAACCTTTCTTCATTCTAAGATTCACATGTAACACGTGAATGTTACATGTGAACACATAGTACCTTCATTTCTCCTTCATCCCCCAAATCTTACTCAGAATGACAGGCTCTGAATTGTTGATAGAACACCACTGAAAGCCTTGAATCAACAAAGCTGCTCTCAAAGAGAGAACACCAACTTATGGTTTTCTAAAACTAAACATGAAGACTTTCATCAGCTTCACAGAAGCAATCTAAGGAGATAAAAATTCAAATTAATATAAACTGTATTGTTTACTTATTATCTCAAACTTCTTTGCCTTTCTATTGCTTTCTAAACAACTACATCCTCTAAGTGCGCTTCCTAATTTTAGTGTTCTTGAATTTGCTTTTAAAATGCTTTGTGAAGGTTAGGAAAAAGCACCAAACATGTTCTACTTAGTCAGGTATAACACTACATCTCCACTTCTTCCTTCCTGTGACAGACAAATTTATTCCCTGGTTTCTACACCACACTGTACTCAAGGTTAGGAAGGTAGGAGGGTGAGGTGGGGGAGAAGGGGCAGCAGCAAGTAACCCAGGCAGTCACACTGCACAAAATATTCTAAAATATACTCCAGGAGAAAATTCAGAATGCAAATACTTATGTAGTGAAATGACCACAAGAAGCCACCAGAATTGAATTCAGGATTAAAAAAAAATTCCCAACTATTCCTTCATTCATTTGGTATAATGACAGAGAAACACTTTTTAACTAAAAAAAGTTGGACAGAGGCAGGAACATGAAACTTTTAGAACATGAAACACCATATTAGGTCAAATTTCCAGAAGAGCTAAGATAATTTGGAAAAAAATTACACAATTGCAGAATGATTCAGAAGTGACATGATCATAATAACAATTGCATCTTTCATTGCAGGAAGAAGCTATTTGAATTATATTATCAGTCTAATATTCCTAACTAGTGCAGAAGATATACTGATTGTACGTTTCTTTTTTGTAAGTATTTAATATCAATATTCTTGGCAGTGGTTCTCCACCTATGAGTATCCAACTGAACACCTGGGTTTACCTCCTCAAATATACTGTAGACTACAGAGAGAATTTCCAAAGACAGAACAAAAAGATATCACAGCATTCTACTCCCTTGATCCTGACTCAGCTACATAGATGTTGCACCAGCTCTCCAAAGTTCGAGAGAGCAGGCGTGTGTCTGATGCCAGCTACACCATCCAGTAGTCCATTAGTGGCAACTAACCATATGAACCATAAAACTCCAACTTTCACTCTTGCTTAGTAATCATGACTTAAAGACAACCAAAAATTCAGCACTAGAGCAATAACAGATCTCCACGTACTAGTCGTCTTCTCACAGAACTCTTAAAATAAGAAAATCTTTTACATGATTTTTAACTGAACCAATGTTTTAGCAGGCACTATTCAAGTCCCTGCCATTTTTCTGTTATAGATACAGTTACTTCTATGGTTACAAGAATAGGAAGTACATGCAATCCTCTAGTTGTCAAAGACATAAGTGGAAGAAAATTAATTCTTATAATATAAATCTACTTATAATATTCTGAAAAATATCACACTAATTACAGACACCATCAAAATACAATTAGAAAAACATTCTATGAGAAGGCAGAAGCAGCTTTAACTTTCACAGGCTTGAGGATCTGACATATCAGAAAAAGTATGGGTTTCATGAAGCTCTTCATTGTTTATTATTGATCCACTTCAAGAGGATTAACTACTCCATATTTATAGAGTACTTCAGAAATGCAGAGAATGATGTAAGAGCTAGGTGCTATCATTCAAAACATTCTGGCCAATAAGCTAAAGACAAGATCCTGTCCTTTTCTGAAAAAAATCAAACGCATTAAAAAGAGGATTTTCAATATTATTGGACTGCTGTGCCTGGAAGGAAGATCTTAATTTCTTTTTTAAGTCCTGGAGAGTTTTTTCATTACATTTTTATTACCTAAAACACTTCTACAGAATGGTAGCATATCTAAATAGACATACTTTATATGCTTTAGCCTAATCAGAATAACCTAAACTCTAAAAAAAATTTTTTTAGATCCACTTGTCAAAGTGCATTGGGTGAACGACATCAAATAAATCTTTGACCAAAGTTACTGAGAGTTACTCACAAAATGACAGTTTTACCTATATATAAAAGAGTAATGAACACTGTAACAGTTTTCCTTTAAGATCAGAATATCAATCATTACAGAAGAGATTAAGAATTCCTGTATCTATCCTACCAGCATACTAAAAAAAAAAAATTATCTCCCATTACAATTTTATAATTAAAATCATTCTCCATCCAGAGAACTGAGCTTAACAACTTACTCTAACTGTAGCAGAAGCACCTACTCGCATAATTCTCCTTTCATTTTCCTTTGTCAGATACACAGAAATGCAATAAAATAATTAAACACATCCTAATTCTCAGTTCCAGCAAGTTATAATTGAAGATCCTGTTTTTATATTACAATTATTATATATTTAAGAGCCCCTCAGTCCCCTACAATTTCTTTTCGGATCAATGTCCTTATAAAGCAGCTTGTCAACCACAAACACAACAATAAATTCCCCAGCTTACATTCTTTCTAATGTTCATCTGATTTGTTTATGTTACCTTCAGTCTTTCCTGTATTTCACATTACAAATGTCAAAGAATGCAGTAGTTAATTCAGTAAAATAATATAGAGGGGAAGGGAGATTTGTCCAATAATATTGTTACCTTCATGAAAAGTATCATTTGTATATAGATCAATTTCTGCTGCCCACATTTCCTCACAGGTTTCCAAAGACTTTCCTAGAATGCTTTCTCATTGTACAAGATAATATTTCTCTCTTTGTCTGCAAATTGCGCTTGCTACATAAGTACTTTCAAGTTTTGTGGGGTTTTTTGTTGTTTGTATTCTAAAACAGTCATTTCTACTCAAAAGGCTACCCTTTGTTTTCTGGCACCTGCATACACACAGAGGTAGCACCAGCAGAGCTTTAATGTTTTCCCTTGTCAGAAATGTCACTCCTCCCACTGTAAAATCATACAGCAAATTAGCAATATCATCCAATGAATTAACGGATAGAAAAGCAGCTACTGTCCTACAAAAAGCTTCCTTTCCTAAAAAAACCTCTATGGTTACTACCAGACTTGATGGAAGAACTTTCACAGTTCCTCATCTCTTCAGTTGTTTCACACTCTTTACAGCCATAAGTCTCTAGCAAACAAAGTCTTCCAAATAGGGCAGTATCAATGAAATTCCTCTAAAATGTTTGCATTTCTGTATCTTTGTGATCCATTGAAAAAGTCAATATCCTTTGCTCATTAGCCTTAAAAATGCACAACAAATTTCTCATTGACCTGTCTTTATTGTAAACACCCCTCCCCAAAACTGCCAGATGAACTACTCAGACACAATTCCATGACAATACACCATACTACATGAACTGTCAACAACATTCTTGCAAATTGCAACTACTTTTTTCCCATTCTATTTATCACATCATCTTTCACGCTCTTTTATTAAAATAGTTCGCAGTATACTTATTTTTTATATATAAAAGTTAATACTTGAAAACTTATAAAGTGTTAGTCCTTGTTTCCATTCTTGCTAATAACTTTTAATCACTGATGTGTAAAGCTCCTGTCCCTTTACACACGAAGTCTAGAAGAAATAAAATCCATAGATTTTATTTTCAAAATTATTCCCTATTTTTTGAAAAATGACTCAATTTATCAAGCACTACAGCCTGACTGTAATTATTCCATCTCCACCAGCAAAATAAAATATTGCTACACAGCAGATGAATGGACATTCCAAGTACTTGCCTCACTGGAACGAGTAACAGGCTGCACTAGCCATAATACAACAGCAGGAGGGTGTTCAGACACTTGAACAGGTTGCCCAGAAGAACTGTGGAATCTCCATCCTTGCAGATATTCAAAAGTCACCTGGACAAGATCTGAACAACTTGCTCTAGCTTTGTCCAGGAGGCTGGACCATATAATTTCTGGAAGTCCATTCCAATCTATATGATTTTATGACAGGTAATGAGTAGATTTTATTTCCTTAGTTTTAAACATTGCCAAATATTTTAGGTTATAGTTTAACAGCTATTCTGACTCCCAGCTAAATTTTCAGCCAATATTCCCAGCCAATATTTTTGATTGTCAAACAATCCGCATAATACCTTCCACAAGGCTTAAGTCTCAACACTGAGGCAGACTGAAAACACTAACTCTTCTTCAAACAGTTCATAAGGTAGCTCTTATTGGCAATGTTGTGTCAATGGGGAAAAATCGATGCACATAGGAGTTTGGTGATTTACCCAAAAAGACAAGGAAAGCTTGTCCTATTTGGAAAACTACAGTGTTACAGTACGTAGAAAAGCTTACCACAGGAAGAGAACAAACATTTTCTCTGTCTTGACATTCTGCAAGCTTTTAGTCAGCTCTTGTTGGCAGTGAAGAAAATCTCTTTGACTTCCAAGTCAAATATATATATATTGCCTATATACTTCCCTATTTCCAAGTCCTAAACTTGTCTTAGGTACAGGGCTTCAAGATAAAACTGTAAAATAATATTTTGATAGGTAGTAGCTGAAAATATGAATGCTATGTTAAAATATTTTTATGTCTTTCAAGTGATACATGCACAGAAGCAGCAAGAAAAGACAGAATAAAACTAATTATAATCAAATTTCAAACTGCTAGCATGAGTTGGTATGCAACTATAAGCATTCCCAATTAATGAGTGCAAAAAGATAAAATGACCTACATTTTTCCAGCAAAGCGATAGTTTTCTTTTTATCAAGATCCACGTTTCGCAAATCAAGAGTACGGAATAAGCTCATTTCAAGGTCAAAATGATGCATCTTTAAATTTTGTTAGTTGTAAATATAATCTTACTATCAAAAGCCGACAGTCATACATCATTATGTATACTCTGACAAGGTTCCCAAATATCAATTCAGAATGACAGATAGATTAATCACATTCTAGTTTGACAAACTGCATTGAAAAATGTGACTCGTAAGTACAAAATTTGAGAGCTCAGCCATCTACATCAGATAATAAAGATTCAAAGGCCTCTTTTCATCAGTGTCATTTGATTAGACCCTCTTTAAAAAGGAGCCCTTTTCTTGTGATGAGGTGCTTACTTTTATGTACCTTTTTTTTCCTTTTTCTCTAGATTTATTATTATCCATGTACTGAGATAAAAATGGTGAATAGTAAAGTAGCAATCTGCTTTGTTTTATTTGAGCTATAAATAGAGCAAATGGAGCTACTCCCTTTCAGCATTACATGGATCATACAGTGTAACACTAGTCAACAACAGAAAAAAAAAAGACTTACTCGAACAAAACACCTTCTATACAAAAACCCTGCTATGAAATAATCACATAAGGATATATTTTATATTGTACAGCCTGACCTGTAGTATTAAATAGTTCTTTTCAGCTACACTGAGTTACTTTTACCTAAACAAAAGTAAACATCTATTTTAAATAACTTTCTCAAAATAGTAAACCTAACGTGCAATACTAGAGCACACGAGAGCACAAAAGAGAAAGACCTAAAAAAAAAAGCTATGCAAATAAAGCTACTATAACGTTCACAGCAGCAAGAAGACAGTCTACATTAAAGGAACAAAACAATTGCCTATTACACCTACAGGAAAAAGAAATGGTGTAAATAACAGTGTTTTGTTGCTAATGATTTCAAGATACACGCAACCACCCAAAGTATCATGCTACCATTTCCCTCATTAAGACATCTTCACAACACTGAAATTGCTAACTAATGAGCACACAAAATGTTTTACAGATCTAAGAATTTTACATTAGATCCTTTAGCATAAACAGCTGATTTTTAATACAAAGCTATCGAGCATCAAACCTAAAACTGTTTGTGTGATGTCGCTCAATAATATTTCTGCAACTTGTAAGATAGGAAATAGTCTGATATTCTTTCTATTGGTACCCGATACGGCATAAAATTATTTTTAATATTTCATAAATACTACTATTTAAATTGATATATTACACAATAGGCACTATTAACAAGCAAACTGTGTGACCACATCATATAAAAACGGTAGGTAAGAAACTACCACTGCAATTTCAAAGTACAGCAATGACTATTCTACAGAGCCACAGCACTGTTGATAATAATTAAAACTTATTATGTATTAAATTACAATTCTGATGAACGACTACAAAATGGCTAATCATTGAAATCTCGGGAATAAGATCAAATTTATTAAGCTTGTATTACTATTATTTTTTGTCTTCTGTTACTGTTCAGAATATTTGGTGTAATTTAAAAAAAAAATCTTTAATGATAATTGTATAATACTACATACTGATTATTACCTGCAATTTCTTATTCAAAGATATTTTTTTAAAGGTACGATTTCCATTGTTAAAAATATTTTCTTTGTTACACATGCAATCTGCAGTGCTTAAGAGATAGCTAGCTGAGAAAGGGTACTCTATACCACGTCTTCAATTCAGAAGGAGATATAAAGGCTTGTAACAGCCTTGTTTCCAGCTATGCACAAATGAACATGCAACTTGCACTTATCCCTAAACGATTTCTATACAATACTTTATTAGAAAATGTCAAATTCTCTATTTCTCAGAATTTGCCACATGCACAAAGCTTAAAATTAAGCTATACAAAGACCCTCCCCCCCTCATGTGCATGCCTAGATATTGAACGTACAGTTGATGGGAATTCAATAATTAACTCGCAGTTTTCTATGCAGAGGTTTTTTTCCTGTTTTTAAGTGCAGAACACTTAAAAAATAATCTATGTCTGAAAATGCTAAATAGTTTCTGTATAAACAGATTTACATTAACTTATACATTTAGCTGTATAAAGACAGAACAATTATGCAAAATTATTGGCACAACTTTATCACCTCTTGTCAGAAGATATCAGAAGATTCTTAAATTCATGACTTAAATGCACAGATATATAAAATGTTTTGAAGTAAATTAGTATTTTTACAATCTCTTTTTCCTAGATCTTACTGCAAGTATCATACACGGATTTTTAATTAAAATATTATTTTATAAATATTACATTTGTTTTAAGACAGTTATTATAATAGCATGCTGGAACTAGTTTGGTATTTTTTTTTCCTATGAACGGAAAAGCAGAAAAACATGCCGCTGAATAGATGTTACACATGCCAATATCTAGAATACCAGTCAATGCTCACTGTCATAGAAGCACATAGATTATGAGGTTGCAATTTTCATCTTACTCACCTCACAAAATGCAGTAATAAGCACATTGAGGAAAATACAGTCTTTTATTAACTTCTCCAACATTCCAGTTAAAAACAGAAAGAAATTCTCTATTATCACATAACCACATTGACAGATAGTACTAGCAAACCTTCAAATTGTGTAAACATAAAAGCATAAATGATAAAAATTTAAAAATTTTTAAAAGGGAAAAATTTAATACTATCTAGACCATGTTTCCTACTGATAGGTAAAAATACATTCAAATAAGTTATTTCACAATTAAAATGTTTTAGTTAAAGTTTGAAAACAAGTACTTTGATGAATTTACCATAGCCTTTAGAGTTCCTGCACAAAAAAAATCCCAACCCTTCAACAAAATAACAAGCCTTTAGAATAGTATTTTTTTGAATGATAAATATAAAGTATTTTCTAGTTAAAGCTGAAAATTAAGAACTATGAACGCAACTTCCTTAATAAAAGCTTGAACCTAAAAGGCTGTACTTGCAGAGGTTTAGTTAAAATATGAATTCTTCAAATGGTTAAATACAGTCTCAAAAAGAAATTCAAAATACAGAAGTCCCAATGGGAAAGTGGACACAGGACACTTCTATCCATTATTGCTTTGCTATTTGGTTAACGTATTTTTGCATTCAGCTTCAAACTACTGTTTCTGAACTAGTACACATAATAAAGATAGTTACATACATCCCTTTGAAAGGATTTAATTTACTTTTTCTTTACTTTGTAGATATTTGTGGTGTGAAAAATAAAGCAAATATTTCTTCCTTGAATTTAGTTATGTTCATTAGACTTACGAGAACTGCAAAAAAATAGCTGGATCCATGTTAGATACATCCATAATTACTTAAGTGTAGAACAGAGTAACAGAATAACAAAAAGCCACAAAATGCATAAATGGGCTAATGTAAGTCCCAGGGAAACACAAAAGAAAAAATCCTAATAACTAATGTAGATATTTATACACTTCTATTAAAGTCATGTTTAATATTGAAATTACAGAATAATAATGGAAGTAAAATTCTGGGGACAGGGATCAAATCATCTTGAGTGAACAATATACCAAGTGAGACCATACTAACATGTTCAAGAAAAAGCACTGCCTCTCACAAAACAGCAGCAGAAAGGGAAACATGACTACTGTATCAAATTTTTTGTTTGATTTTTTTCATTTTAAATAAAGACTTTATTTATAGGTCTTGAAATTATGAAACATAATGGTAAGCCAGTAATATGAAAATGAACGTACAGTAAATGAAGCAAGATCTAAGACCCTACTCCAACCTTTTGCTACATCATAGATGAAAAAACTATTCATAGATGAAAAAAACATGCTTTGGTCATACTTTACCATGAATTTCTAAAAAAGCTTGTCTAATAGTACAAAAAGGACAGGTATAAATTTGTAATAGTAGTTAGATACATGAATGAGGAGATGAGCTAGTCATATATGAGGCAGACGAAATCAGCACCCTGGAAATAACCTGAGTTCTGTATGACTAGCATTTTATCTTTGTATTTTGTTGTGAAGTTTGTAACATATTTTCAAGAGTGAAAATAGAATAGACAAATGAGGGGAAAAAGTAGTATTAGATTTCACAGAATTTGTAGTATTAGATTTCACAGAATTTGACGAGCAAGTCACTTTTTAAAAATTCATCTGGCAGATCACACACATCTTCCATCCACAACTGCTTTTTTTTTTTTTTCTGGAGGAGTAGTAGTTGCAACAAGATTGTTCCATTCCTCACATTACTCAATGCATGCTCAAAGTAAAATTAAAATGATCAATTTCCACTTTCCCAATTGTCTTCATGTTACACAGCTTGGTGTTTTGCCCTTCTCAATCAATCCATAAAAACTTCCTTATTTGTGTTTTAGCAGTGCAAGACTAACCAGCAGATGACTGGTCATCAAAATTGATGTAGAAAAAAGGATAGTGGATGAAAACAATCTATACCCTTTATCCACATTAGCTAATTTCTATTTTTTTAAACTATCAAAGATCTGTATTGAAGATTACAAATTCAGATACTAATGGAAAGACTCACTGCTGCCAAAGTATGAATAGACTGTATTAACCAGGTTTAAAGTTAAAACTTCAAACAAATGAGTCAATACACATGGCAAGTTTTTATTTATATAGTACCTACTACCTCTTACATTTTAGGAATTTACAAAAAATAATTCCTGTATATTATTTGAAACTCTTCCACATTTATCATAGTCTCATGCAATAGATCCAGTTCAAGTTGCAACAATTATTAAAAGATAATCTTAAATATAAGGGACAACATGTTCAAAATAGCAAATGCAGACTGCCCCCCATGACCTGGTATTTACCATGCTCAGGCACCATCTGAGACTTAAAATGCTTTTTTTTGCATTTAAAAAAATAAAGACATTCCTATGAGATGTTTATGATAATTAATATTTAAGCTAAATAATAGCATGTTATTAATCTTAAGAATCAAAGTTAATTGGACGCAATCAGTGCTCAAAATATGTGGCAAATTTCTGACTTGATTTATTAGGACTAGAAATTTACATACTACATAGTTCAGGCAGACGAAAAAGAATTAGCAGCTTCTTTAACCTCGAAGTTTTTTGTTGAGTGAAAAACAATCTGATCTAAAAAAGAGGCATCCTTTCCCTTCAGAACAGTAAACAAAGACTTAGACATAATGTAAAAACAAGTCGTTTAGAAATCATGTTAGCATGTCAGGTGCAGGAATTCTTTCATTTTCAGACCTAATGCTCTCCTTTTTAATTTCAATTTCCTTTTTTTAAATAAATCACTTTTTGAGATGTTCACTAAAACCTGCTTTGCAAGTTAAGGGGATCTCTAAATTGTTAAGGATTTTGCCACTTCAAATATATAGCTTATAAAAATAAGAAAGAAGACCAAAACAAATATTTGAAGAGACTTCTTTCAAAAATGAACATAACAAGCTACCCTACAAAATTATTACAAGAAGGTCAACCAACACACGGCCTTGAAAAGAAATACCTCTCAAATTTCACCATTCTGATAACTATTTTATCATTACAAAGTACAACAAAGATTATCGAAATATTAAATGGAAAACCTACTGCATTTCTTGTTACAAGAAAAAGAGTGCCTGCCATACAAATACAACTTTCTAGAGCTCATTATTTACCACCATTTCATCACCATCCCTTCCTCCCCTACGATTTCCCCTTTCTTTCTTATTCCTACCTTTTGTTTTTGCTTTTCTTCTTTCCCCTCTCTCACTACGCACTTCTGTTTTGTCATCTGCTCTCATTTGTTACTTTCTTTGAGCTGGCAGCACGTGAACCTCGGGGCGAAGGTCCCATTTAGCCATGTCTGAGTACGTCAAGCAATTCTGGCTATGAAAAGCCAGCTACCACCTGGGAAGAAGGGATGGAGGGGGGCTTTAAGCCCACCAGAAAATCCTGCCCAATAAAAGTCAGCCTCGCAGCCTGTAATTATAACTTCTCATACACATACAGCAGGGCCTTGGAAGCTGTCCAAGCTTTCCTCTTTCCCCTCCCCTCCCCTCCTGTTTATTCTCTGCCCTCTCACAAACAGATAAGAAACTGAAGTGGTGGCTGTAGCTGACACTTTGGTACACCTCAAGGATCTTATCTTGCTGCCTAAGTGACATCTTCCTGCAGACTGATAGACCACCAACCGTGAAAGAGTATTCAAAAATGCGCAAAAGATACTAATAATCTTTTTCAGGATTTCAAAGTCATTTTATTCAATGAAGTACAGAATGCTAAAGCAGGATTTTTAGGATACTTCAGTTCCAGTATAGTTTGTAAGGTCAGTTTGCAGCCTTTTTTTTTTTTTTTATAATTGCAAATATGTTCCTGTTGCTGGAAGGACTAACACTAGTGTACTCATTGTTAACGAAATAATTAGTTTAACAGCCTTTTTTAATGTACTGAAATTATGTTAGAACAATCATTTTAACTGAATCCTTAAAAATTTGTATAGGCCACATACATTTTACTAATGCTGTCTTCAAGGGAAATTTACTGATATGCTTATCTCAGTAACACACACTATTTCATCACTTACACACATCCTGTTCAATGTATGTGAAACAGAGGTATCCTAATATTAGTTAGTACATAGTTAGCTGACACATTGAAAAAATATGTTTTATTTTTCAATAATCGATCTTAATCGATCTTACTTTGATTATCTGCAGTATTTCTGATGTGCCAAACAGCAATGGTATTTTTGCCACATTTAAAATTCCATGGGTGTTTTTTAGTCATTTGGAATACTTTGGAATAACAATGAGCTCTATCCTCTGTTACAAGACTGTACCTTGTGTAAATGCATTACAGGAACAATGAAGAAAGCACACTATGCCAGTGTAGAGGCTTTGAGCCAAAAAAAACCAAAGCCAAAATTAAACAAAGCAAAACCAAAACAGAACCATAAAAAAAAGACACACACCACAAAGCCCCAACCAACAAAGCACTGAAATCAGTAGGATATTACACAGGTTTCTCACTTGGAGGCTTTGTTGAATAATTCCCTCAGATACTCCAAAACATAAGATGAACTATTATCTGGACTTCAGCTTTAACAAAAAAAAACAGAACGTCATAGTGTCCTGTGACACAAATTTACCTTGATTCATGAAATGAATTGTATGACTATTACAGAATGCTTACAGAAAGGATTGTAATTTTGTAATTCTAAAGCACCCAACATACACGCACACAGTTGTACCTTCAGCATTGACCTGGCAATAGCTGGCACAAAATATGCTCTAGTTCTCACTAAAAGGAAAATACTGGAATTGGAAGCATGATTATAATCTTGCACATAACCAAGAAGTCTTATGAAAAAGAACTCTTAAAAGCAAATCCAGTGGGCACAGCAGAACATTTCTCAAGAAATCCCAATCCAAGAAATCAGTCCAAATTAATACCTTCATTTACTTTCTCAAACTGTGATACATTTATCAGATATCTCAAAAGAGTTAAAAACATTATGTACCATAAACCTACAGAGAAAGCACTTCATGCCCGTTTCAAAAGACAACAGAATTAAACATCTGTCAATACGCAAGCTATTTCTGAATTAATGTAATAAGTAAAATAATTTATACTTATATTACCGATGGAAGATTCCATACATACCAATGCCAGATTAAGAGATCAACTTATATTCAAATACATGTCAACATAATATTCAAATGCCATTATGGCAAATTTTGTGCTATGTAGCCAACTAGTGTAGAGCAGAATGATCACTTTGCTTCCTATTAGTTGCTATTCTTCCTATATCACAGCAATGCTCTTGCACACTAAATGCACAGATTAAGAGCGAAACACTGCCTTCAAAAAATCTTGACTGTATAGGTAGGATTATTACCATAAAATGACTCGGTGTGATTCAGAATTGCAAACTTAAGACTACAGTTCATTTCCACCTTTAAGTTACTACGTATTTCAATATTCAAGTTATCTGTTTTGTAGTGATTTCTCTAATACATTAGGTATCTAGAAGTATTTTAATTATGTTCTATAATTAAACCTTCGATTTCCCATTCTCTCAAGTTCAAAGATCTTTACCTGTATTAATTAAAACACTTTTAATGTTATATTTTTCCTCTCTAATTACAGCAACTGGAAAACAAGGAGCTCTTGTTTCAGGAATTAAAAAAAAACAACAAACAAACACAAGAATTTTATGAGAAGTTACTCACGGCAAACAAAATTAGCCTAATACAGAAGGCTGAGTTATTTATAAAATCTGGGCACGTTCTGGTGTCTGGTCTTTTAGGTTTTGGTTTTTAATTTGAGCCTAAAACTAGACCTACAACATGAGTATAGCACATGAAGTTGCTCTACTAGAGTCCGTACAGATTAAAAAAATGAAAATTAGATTAAAAAAAAAAGATACACAGCTCATTTCCTTCAGAAGCGGCTCACAGAAGTGAGGTTTTTTCTCCCCCATTGGTTACAAATCCTGACAGAATGCAGAACAAATTTAGGAAGTCATTTTTGTTTTGGCTAGGGTTTTATTTTTTCCCAATTGGAACATAAACTTTCAGAAGGTAAACATGACACCTGAATGTGTCATGATTATCATGTGTGTGCTCACTAGATGTGAAATAATAAAATAATTTGTTAAGGAACAAAAATTATAGACAAAATATAATAGGGTTCTTCTAAATTTTTACAAAGTGATTGCTATGAGGACTCAGGTGGCACCACCAAAGTTGTATTATACTTTACTGCTCACAAGAACTTTAAGATTGCGAGTGCCACTTCATTTGACAATAACAGAAATAATAAACTAAAGAAGTCACACATGCATAGGCAAATTCTTTCCCATTTATCTACAGCAGGATGAAAACCACATGCAACTTCCTCTTTGAATAGAAAAATGCATTTTAAATTTTTTTGGTGGATATGTAGTTATTTCTCTGTAGCTCAGAGAAGAAGAGAATAAACCCAACTGAACATGCTTTTCTCCAAAAGATAAACGAATACTAGACATTGATTACAATTATTGTATGTGTGAAAATTATTTTGACTTTAAACTGCGTGATCACTTGAATTAGAATACTCTGATCCATTAATATAAAACTTAAACAGCTGCACGAAAGCCAAACTATTACACTATCAAGAACAAAAGGCCTGCCGCAAATGTAAAGAACAGTCTAAGATCACCAGTATTTTTTTAGGTACGGCAACAGAGGAAATATTGTTTCTGTTAATTTGGCACTATGATTCGAATGCTTACAGAGCCACACAGACTTTTCAATTTTGCTTAGTCAATACTGAAAGCTTTTTCAACTGATAATAAAACTGCTGGAGTTTTTTAAAGCAACTTTCATTTTGTTTTCATTCCAAGTTATCAAGGGAGATGATAACGGGCCGGTTTACTCCCTGAAATATTTTGCAACCTACAGTCACAATTCTAGATGTAACAAAAACACTACAACACATACTTATTAGAAGACCAAAAAAAAAAAGAAAATAGAGTTGGTGAAGATTTAGATAATAGTTATCAGCAAAATAGATTATGTAATTGTTAATTAGAGAACAATTTCCAGTAGTTGATTTGATTAAGGTGTATTTTCAGTAAGAAACACTCTACAAGATGTATATGGATGCTTCTTATTTGGAGAGTGGAAACCGAAATTTATAATTGAAATGTGACCATTATGCCTCCTAATGGAATAAACTTTTTTTGTTGTTACTGCTGCTGTGTAAAGACAGCCATCCATAGCAAAAGCTCTTGCAAAATATCTGCAACAGAATAAAAAGGATGCAGAAACGAGGAAGTTAGCTTAAGTTCCAGTAAGTTTAATAAAATACAAAAATTTACATAATTGCATCATGAAACAAACCATGAAAAAACAAAGCTATAAAATCACTAAAGTTTTGCAGGTATGTATATATACAGATAAATATTTCACAAGTGGAATGCTATCTGTGGAACACCAAGTACAGCATATTATCATCACACTTGAAATGTTAATACATGGTCACTTATAGTTACTTTAGAGCTAGCTAGACCTGATATTCTGAATTATAGTAAAAATCTTCACACAAAAAAAATTATGTATTTGTATACACTTCTACCTCTCCACTCATGTTTAAAGGAATTTTGATAAATTTATGAAATTTGCAGTGGAATGCAGAAACTAAGCCCAAGATGTGCTTTAATGAGCGCATTAACAACAAAAACCTAAATCCTGCAGTTCTGAGCAAATCCACACGCTATCAACTCGTTAAAGAGCCTAGAAAAAAAAATAGAATTATAAGAATTTATCATTCTTTTCAAGAAACAAAAATAAAATACTAATGTCGGCTTTTTCCTCAGTCATCGAAAATTCATCAGTGAGACACAGAGCTGGCACCATAAAATCCACATTTTGCTTCAAACAAGGGTCTTCCAAAGATTTTTCGTCTGTGAAGCCCATGTCAGCATTACATAGCAAAGCACCTTTAATTGTCCTGAAGAAACAGGAAATAAAACTCTTCCCTCTGCACTTCGGTTTCCATCCTCAGTCATTCACCACACATCAAAGGGAATCAACGCAACCTGACACACACAAGGACTATTCCCCTCAGTGATCCAGCAGGTGCTGAGGCCAGACAGAAAGCCTGTTTTCCACAGCCCTTTACCTTGTTTGATCGCTGGTTACTTTTGATCTGACACTGCCCTCACGCTAGTAATGACTTCCCCCTCGCAGAACCCACCTCGCATCTGTCACCCAGAATAAAGGGTATCACACTGCGCCCTGACAAGGCCTATGGCCATGAGATGTGCTGCCAGTGAAAGACTCCCCAGCTCCCACCATTTCCAATTCAGCTCCCTTTGTTCTGCTGGGTACCGGGGCCAGGGCACCAGTGACAACAGAAAGGATTATACACCAGCTGTGAAGCTGAGCCTTCATGAATTTATATCTTTTCATCTCGGCTTCATCGTCTCCTTAAATGCGGTGAACTTCATGGTGGTTACTATGAAATACACGTCCAGCAAATGTTATGGAAAGTTTGTTCAAATCCTCTTTCCCTGGAAAAGAAAAGCAAGTGAATGTCCTCTAGTTAAACTGAGCAGCACTTTTTTTCCCTCCCTAACTATTATTATTAAAGTTTTCCAACTGATGTTGTAGGAGGTCACTAAAGGCCAGCTGGCTGATAGCAGTGAAAGAGCAGAGAAAGTGAGTTGGGGAAGGATATGATTTTTGTTTTATTGACAAGTGTGTGAAAGTTAAATGAGTGAGTTCTTTACATCCTTTGGAACTATTGTGTCCTTTAACAGCAGGTAAAGAAGGAGGATTTTAAATCAGACCATGTTACTTCGAGAATACATTAAAAAAAAAAAAAAAAGGGGGTAAGAACTACATAGGTAGTACTAAATATGATAAAATGGATTCTATTTTAGCGTTTAATTACAAGTGTTTTAATGGTTATCATGGTTGAATTTCAGTGTGGTAACAAACTGAAACAGTTTGAAAGATATAAAAGCTTTTTCAGTCTGGAAGTCCAGTTAAAGAACTGAAACTCACATCTCAAAAGATACAATCTCACTATGTAAACATAGATTTGCATGACCTCGGTCAGAGTACATTCTTAAGGATTACACATTTGACACCCTAAATAAAAGGGTTTTGACTTCCATAGAGTGTTGCATACTCATAGTTTAAAATTAATAGGAACTGCCCATACTAAAAGTCTTTGGAAATAACTTTGAGGACCTAAGTGTCAGTTTAGGAACCCAATTATGTAAACTGCTCAGATTCCAAATCTGAAATCAGATATTCTAAAGAGCTGTAGGTCTAATTAGCATTTACATTAAACAGTGGCTCCTGTCACTATATAAACTTTAAGTAAGTTCTGTTGAAAATTCAATTCATTTTTCCAATTATTTCATCTTAAAAAAAATAATAATTGAACGTTAGAATTTAACTGTTGATGCTTGAAAAGCTGGAACAGTATCTGTCGAGGCCTGCTGAACTTCACATGGTAAGATAATCATGCACAGCAACAGTGCCTCATAATCTGCTGACATCTCCACATGCATCCTAGAATAATTCTGAAATGAAGTGAAAGAGTGCAGAGAAAATGAGGTTTCTGCTCAGTCCTTTTCCATCAAGAAGCTCCAGGCCACTATAGGAACATCATCATGATTTGCAGAATCCTGAAGTCCATTCCTGCTAAATTGGTCAAAAAAACCACAACAACAGATGGACTTGTCAGACTTGTGCAAAGTTTTGCACAAATTGGGAATGCTAATGCACTGCAATCACATTTAAGGAAGCTGGTTACCTTAAAGTGATCCTCATAGGTTTTAATACAACCATGCTTTCTCGACAAAATTCAGCATGAAAATCACATTTTGCCTGACAATTTAAGTCTATATGTCACTGTCTATTCCCACATCATGTTTGTTGCAAACGGGAGTTTTCTAAGCTAAAAAGTAGGTTACTGGATGAATATAATAGATAGAAATAGATCTTTAGAACAAAGTAATACAGGGAGGGCAAGTATACAAAACTGTGAGAATTAAATTAGAAGAGATCTCACTCTCTGATTTGAATTAAAACACGATGCTACAGGGTTTAAAAGAAAATCATGAAGAGGACAAAACCATTCACAGGACCCATGGAAAAGAAAACAAAAAGTATCTGCCATACCTCTTAGCTTATCCAAACAGACTGTAACAAAATGCAAATGAATCAAACTGCTGAAACATCTTTGCATATGGCAACGTATGTGAAATTTTAAACATAGCCTAGAAGGCAAAAAGTTCAACTATTCTGAATTTTAAAAAAAACCAAAAACCTCAGACAACAGAAAAAAGAACAAAACCTATTTAGGCACCTTGAAAGATAATCAAAGCAATAATTAGAAAGACAGCGGGCATTCAGAGACTGCTAGATACTTTTCCACAAACAGTTGAAAAGTTCATTGAAATTATAACTTTCATGGGAATAGACGACCAACTGCAAGAAGGAGAGACGTGTTTTCCATGTCAAACACGATAAAGAACATTGTACAGATTCTGGACAGCTTGGACGTTGAGGTACATTTACAGTGACTGGGCATAAAGTTGTATCAATACAGGATTTATTTCAGGCTAATCTTTGCTTTAGACGAAATGGAAGCTGTCTGAAGGAGGCCAGCATAACCTAAGCCAGGCCTCTGGACTCGGTGCTGCCCTGGCGGCACACACGCAGCAGCACAGCGCCCACGGCGCCTGCAGCCACGCCGGGGAGAGGGGGCTGTAGCAGGGAGGGAGGAAAAACCCCAACCAAAAAAAAAAAAAACCAACAAAACCACACATGCACAACACCACCACCCTCCCAGCCCCTCGTCCTCTACAGATCAAATCCTACTGTTCTGAGCAAAGCTGAACAGATCCTACTGTCAGCGGGGTGCCCTTGACCTGGGGATTGCCTGGGATGGCAATTTCGTTTCCCCTCTTGGTAGAAGTCTTACGGCTCTTGTTCTGATGGGAAACAGCAATCTTTTTGAATTTATTTTTTTTTTTCCACTAGGTGGAGGGAGGATGCTATTGCCATTCCTAATGGCATCAGACAGATCTAAAGCTAAACAAACTGATCTTGAACAAACCTGGTGTCCATAAATAAAAACTGAAAATAAACTATGAAAGTATACTAGGCAAAGAGAGAAGTGCTCAGCAGAAGGAATTCAGCGGGAAGGCGGGGGGGCGGGGGGGGGGGGGGGGGGGGGGGGGGGAGGAGAGAAAAAAATAGAAAACCAATCACTTCAGTAAACTTAAAAGTATCTCAGTAACACTGAATAACAGCAAGGTGAAAATTATGGAGTTACATCATAAGTGTAATCTACTACTTGAATTTGAACAGGTCTGCAGACACAGAAGCCCTTTGCCTCCTTCAAACAGTTTGCAAGGCAGAATAACAAAAAAACATCAAAAATCTTTGTGATAGAAATAATAACTTACAATAAACATTTTCTGCTTTTCAATACAGAAAATGTATTGAAAATTTTTTTCTGTATTTTCAATACAGACCACTTGCACTATATAGAGTGAGTTATTAAAAGAAAAAAACATGCTATTAACAATGGAGAAATGTTGAAGAAAAAAATATGGATATACAAAGACCTAGTTATATAAATGAATGAAAATAAATAAATGAAAAAAAAACCCTACTTCATATAAAATGCTGCTTTTTTTTCAAACTAAGGTCAGCATTTAATGATGCTACTGTTAAAATCAAAATTCTCCATCAAGAAATGAGCACAATTTTTCCTTTTTTCTGAAACTTTGGAATTCTGTTTTTGTTTGTTTAGGGGGGGGAGGAGCAGAGAGAATTTAAAAAAAAATAAGAGACTCTAAAACCACCCTAAATCCTAATTTCAATTACAATAACAAATAAATGGTTTCCCTGAAATATACAAGAATTAGTTAGGGAAAAATTCCTCCTTTCTTCCTCAGCACAAAACAGTCCACTTTGGCCAGAAAAAACACACTTATAATAACAGGAATAAAATACTCAGGCTGAATTATCAGTCTGAGTCCAAAAGAATTCACACATTGGCATTGACTCAAAATTCACTAAATAATGTTGTGTGTTGGGCCTTTAAAAAAAAACACAAACAAATAACAACAAAAACAAAATGACAGTTGACATAGTACAGTTCTTCACCCTATACAGATGCATACAATTAACAAAGTAAATTTTAAAATAGCAAATCTAAGTATTTTATAACTTGATACTTAAATTATTTACATACTATTAAATTTTGAGTTTAGAAGTAAAGAAGCAACAACATGAACACTGGATGACAAAATGCCTTCAACTCCAATAGTAATTCAAGAACCATACAAATAGCAGCTACTGGGTAGTGGGTAATTTAAAGCTCCACTCTCTGTGTAAATCACATATATAAAGAGTCTAAGAACTGATTTTGGCACTTGCAGGCTCAAAAATTCATACAGAAATAGTTTCAAAACTGACTGATAAAAATTTTGGTTTAGTTGAAAAAAAAAAAAAAAAATCAGTGTTAATATATGGGTTTCATCAAGACATCAGAATACATATAAATTAAGTTAAAAGTTCCCAAAATTATAAATGAGGCATCACCACTGAGTGTATGGGTACTAGCCAGCTCTTAGCCTTGACAACACATTTATCCTTTTTTAATAGTTTTGTAGAACTGAAATCCATTGCTAAATGCTCATAATAGTAGCATAGGATAAACCACAAAAATATCTGTGTCAATTTATACCTGCAATCTATACAGCAGAAGTCTACCTATTGCAAAAACACTCCAGCTCAGCAGTGATTTAATTTTTCCATACTGTGCTGTCTGAGACTTCACTATTCAAGATGAATCCAAAACCATTTTTCCTAATTCCTATCAGCAGACACAATGTTTTAAGACGTGATTCTCCCTCCCATCTTTTCATTTTGAGAAACCATATGTCATGAAACATGTTCAAAATTGTTTCTCAGGCTACTCTGATGCTCACAATCTATATTTTTTATTCCGCACCCATATATTACTTTAGTAACTTTTTTATTTAAAGATAAGAACATGAGGAGTAAAAATCAGTAATCTACTGTGATAAAAATAGCTTACATAATAAGCTGTAATAATACTAATAACACTGATAACTTAAACATATCCCAAAAATGAAAAAAAAAAAAAAAAAGAAGTTGGTTTGGGGGCATTTTGACCACCAGAGAAAAGCCAGAACAGGCTGTAACACAGGATATGTTTGGAGAGCATCACTTATAAGTAAGACATCTGACCTACTATCTGATTAGGCCTAGCCTCTACTTTAAGGGGAGCCACAGAAAAAAAAAAGTAGTAATGAAGTTTAGAACACCCCTTATAAAGTCTCTTTTCAGTACCCCAGAATATCTGACTTTTGGGAAAGCAAGTGTAGTTTGTCATAAGGACTTGATCAGCAAGGCTTTACCAGAACTTCTCACATTCTTTTAAATCCCTAGGCTATATTCTCCAGTTGATAAAAAAAGAACAAAAAAACAAAACCCACAAGAAACAACCAACCAAAAAACCCCAATTCATACACCACAAAACACACACACCCCAAACCCCAAAACCAACTAAACTAAAAAATCCACCCAAATCCCACTACCAAGCAACTTCATATTTGATTTTTCCAACACAAAAGCCCAGATCTTAAAAGTTACCAAAAAAGGAGGTTTATGCTACTGCACTATCTGTTCTTCAGCATTCCTCCACTAATTTTTGCTACAGGGATGGAAAGCCTCTCAGGGAGAAGTGGGACCTCTTTTTAAATTATTGCACCACATTAGAGATTCAAGAGCCTCCCAGTTTCCTCATTTTCCTATACTTCTCACATAAAACCACCAACATACAAAACATAGATGAGGAAAAACAAACTAAATGAAAAATAACACAACCATAATTGCCTGCTTTTAATTGATCCTACACTTACAGCAGACCCTAGCATCTAGGAAAAGATATTTCAGGTTACTAAAACTTTTCAGACACTAATCTGAAAACGTTCATATTGTAACAAATAGCTCTATATGCATTCAGCTAAGTAATTGCTCTATACGCATTTAGCTAAGTAATCCAGAAAATAATAGTTAGTTTCTTCTCGAACCTTGGCTTGAACACAGGCAAACTGTAGTTTTCAGAGGACAATAAAAAAGCAAAAGCTCATCCTTTATACTGTCGTGGTTTCCCCTGATAATTCGTTCAGAAAAAACTGAGTTTTCAGGATTAATAAGTCAATATTCATACAGATTTCTTGCTTTTTTCCTGAAAAACCAGAACTTTTCTAAGCAAAATATTTGTACACACACTTTCTCTAACTAGATGGGAAATTTCTGTCCAAAAGTAATCAAGGAAGGAATGTTATATGAAACTAAAACCATAAGGTCTTAAAATAGAAATTGATGTGCTATATTTATGTAGGTAATACAAACTGCACAGACAATAATATCAAATGAATTGGTAGATCTTCAATAATACTATTTTCAGTATCAACAACTGCTTTCAAAAAAATGTTGATTTTGTGGGGTATAAGAGACTAGTAATTACTCCTTACAGCCATGAGCATAACTTTTTTGCACAACAAGCTTAAAATCAAGAAAATCATAATCAACTGTCTTCTGAATACAACCAAAAAACAGGTTAACCAGTAATAATAGTAATAATTATATCCCTTTTCCATGTAGTTCAGCAAAGAAAATCATTTACAGTGCTCATCTAAAAATGAAAAAAGTCTAATTTCAACTTTTAGAAATTAGAGAAATTGAATGTTACTTTTAAGATAGCCAAATTTATCAAAAAAAAAAACCAAAACCCAAACAACATTCCTGGAGAATTAGATAGATAGGATTGCACTCTCCTGTGATGAACACTAACTATTGCAGAAGTCAGTTGTCCTAATAAACACAGACACAGTCTACCAACGATTCCAGCATCACAGATTTGATACATAAACGACGACACCATTAACAGACTTACCAGTTAAAAGGAACAATTTATTTCGGAACAAAGTCTTAAGGCAAGGTATCTAAATCTTTGATCTTCCTGCTGCCTTTTGTTATGCATGAAAATTTACTTTCTCTCAAAGCAGCATTTCCTAAAAATACTGGCCATAGAAAGATATAACGCATTCAAGAAGAATCGATTAAAATTTCTTTTCGAACTACTGCAAAAAAAAATTAGATTTTTGCTTGCAAATTTTCTTTAAAAATATAAACAAATAATGTTACAGAATGAAATATTGTGATTCTTGTTCTTCAAATAACATGCTAAAACCGGTGGAGAATTTAGACATACACTATACTACAAAAATTCCTGCACAGCTAGTAGCATCTGAATGCAAACCAAATGCAATCAGAGATACTCTTTACATCAAAAAATGCTTATACCACCACAAACACCAAGTTCTCAACTGGATTTAATGTACATTTAGTATCTTTAATATTCTTCAGCATCTTGTTCATCTTCAAACTTAAAAGTCAGTACTAAATGACAAATAGAAATTGTTCTGCAGACACAGAAATATCTGTGCCTTATGAATCATGAAATCAGTGTCACACTATACCATTTTTTATGCATTACTAAGTAAATAGCTTAAAATCAACAGTCAAAATAGGTATCTAGATTTACTTCTTGTTGCAACACTTACTTAAAATGTACTTGGAATTTTCTTTAAAAGTACCTGTAGTTTGAGAACATGAGCTTGAAGTATTTGTTTCAAACTTCTAGTTGTGTCTAATTCGACATACAAACCATAGTATCATCTTCATAGGATCAGAGCAAATTACTAGCAAATCCCAAGTTAACATACAAAAAAATTCAAAATTTGACATAGCAACTTTTTGCATTAACTCACCTAAATTTTATTTTAAGATGTAGATTCAGAGATATATTACAGCTGCTCCTACAGTCCGAGATACATGGAAGTAGCCATTCACTCAGCAGTAAAAGCAGCAAGAAAAGACACCACAACAGCAGTATCTCACCTACTGGAGTATATCTTACTCTGTCCTTCACTGCGTCCACATAGTAATGAAGCTAAACTGTCACTTGCACAAAAGCAACAAGCCACAGTTTAATTATATGAAATATCTGCAATTACCTTCAGAGTCAAAGAAGTTTTGAATTTCCATATTACTCCGCCCACAATAGAAATTGGGAATACAGAGGACAGACCTCCAGAGGACATCACAGCCATACCAGATATAATCACATGAACTTTGTTACATTGTGAAAAAAAAAAACCCAAAAAGATTACTTCCTTGAAAGCATGATCATGCTGTTTTCAGCTTGTACAGAATCATAGAATGGTTTAGGTTGGAAGGGACCTTAGAGATCATCTAGTTCCAACCCCCTTGCCATGGGCAGGGACACCTCCCACTAGAGCAGGTTGCTCAAAGCCCCATCCAGCCTGGCCTCAAACACTTCCAGGAATGGGGCAGCCACGACTTCCCTGGGCAACCTGTTCCAGTGTCTCACCACCCTCACAGGAAAGAATTTCTTTCTGGTGTCTAATCTAGATCTCCCCTCTTCCAATTTAAAACTGTTGCCCCTTGTCCTGTCACTACACTTCCTGATAAAGAGTCCCTCTCCAGCTCTCCAATAGGCTCCCTTCAGATATTGATAAGCTGTTATAAGGTCTCCCCGGAACCTTCTCTTCTCCAAGCTGAACAACCCCAGCTCTCTCAGCCTGTCTTCATAGGAGAGGTGCTCCATCCCTCTGATCATCCTCGTGGCCCTCCGCTGGACCTATTCCAACAGGTCCATGTCCTTCCTGTGTTGAGGACTCCAAAGCTGGACACAATACTCCAGGTGTGGTCTCACAAGTGCAGAGAAGAGGGGTAGAATCACCTCCCCTGACCTGCTGGCCACACTTCTCTTGATGCAGCCCAGGATGCAGTTGGCTTTCTGGGCTGCCAGCGCACACTGCCAGCTCATGTTGAGCTTCTCATCCACAAGCGCTCCCAAGTCCTTCTCCTCAGGGCTGCTCTCCAGCCATTCTCTGCCCAACCTGTATTTGTGCCTGGGATTGCCACATCCCAGGTGCAGGACCCTTGGCTTGGTTGAACTTCATGCAATTTGCACAAGCTCACCTCTCCAGCCTGTCCAGGTCCCTCTGGATGGCATCCCTTCCCTCCAGCGTGTCAACCACACTACTGAGCTTGGCGTCGTCGGCAAACTTGCTGAGAGTACACTCTATCCCACTGTGCATGTCTCTGACAAAGATGTCAGACAAACACCACTCTTTACTGAGTGCCACTTGGACATTGAGCTGCTGACTGCAACCCTTTGACTGCAGCCATCCAGCCAATTACTTATCCACCGAGTGGTCCATCCATCGAATCCATGACTTTCCAGTTTTGAGACCGGGATGTCATGTGGGACAGTGTCCAATGGTCTCCATAAGTCCAGGTAGATGACGTCAGATTCTCTGCCCTTGTCCACCAAGTCTGTGGCAGTATCATAAAAGGCCACTAAATTGTCAGGCACAATTTGTCCTTGGTGAAGCCATGTTGGCTGTCTCCAATTACCTCCTTATTTTCCACATGCCTTAGCAGATATTCCAGGAGGATCTGCTCCATGATCTTGCCAAGTGCAGAGGTGAAACTGACTGGCCTGTAGTTCCTTGGGTCTTCTTTGTTTCCTTTTCTGTATATCAGGGTTATGTTCCCCTTTTTCCAGTCTGTGGGGACTTCGACAGATTGCCACAATTTCTCAAATATGATGGAGAGGGGCTTAGCAACTTCATCTGCCAGCTCAGGACCCACGGATGGATTTCATCAGGTCCCATGGACTTATGCACCTTCAGGTTCCTTAGGTGGTCTCAAACCTGATCTTTTCCTACTGTGGGCGGTTCTTCAGTCCCAGAGCCCCTGTTTTTGTTTTCCATGACTTGGGCAGTGTGGTTTGAGCCCTTACGGTAGCTCAGCCTTACCCATATCCTGGGTGACCAGGTCTCCCATTTCCTTCTGGAGGGGACCCACAGCTTCCCCCATCCTGCCTTTATCCCTGATATATCTAAGTTCTTTTTATTATTTTTCACATCCCTGGCTAGATAATAGCTTAAATATCAAAATAGTATCATTCAAGTTTAAAAATACACTTTCCAGGTTTCTTTTTCTTCCAGCAAGAAAAGTACACAAAAAACAATCAATGACTTATCTCTACAGGCACCTTATTTCACTGAGGACTAGTATCACAAGTGAAAACAAAAGGTCAGATGTAGCAACCCTTCCATAATAGTTTATTTCCAACACCTTTCTCAAGTGAGATAAAACGTCTATGGTAGAAAAAAAAAAAAAGGCAAAGAATGTCTAGAAGATGTACATTCTGTAAACAACTTCAACTCAAATACATACTATTTTTATCTCATTAAATGTCCATTGCGATAGTAATTTGCTACTGAAATGTGTTGCAAATTCTTCAAAATCTGGAAAAATCATTATCTATGAGCAACAGGAATAGCACAGTGCTTTTCAGACTACAGTGCTAAGAGTATCTTTAAAAAAAGAGAACCAAACAAGACATTAGTGCAAGAATGACTATTACAGGAAGAAGAGATTTTCTAAAATATTCTGAGATGTAATGGGCACTAAAACCAAAATAAAATGGTACTACGTATGAGCGTTTTGGTATCTATAAAATACAGATTTCTGAAGTATCCACCATTATGCTATTTTCAGAAACGCCCCAAACCACAGAAATTCTTAACCACTATTTCATTCTAGAAATTCACATTTCCATGAAAGAAAAACTACATTTAAACAGATTTATGTAGTATGTGTTGAAATCATCCAATTTCAAGAATACAAGCCTCTCACTCATAAGTATTCGCTATATACTTAAGTAGTCCTTTGTATTTTCAAGAGGCTACACAAGATTAACAGCTATCAACCTCCCCCCCCCCAAAAAAAAATCACACAATTAACTACAGTGCACTGAAAACATTAATTTTCACCTATTTTAAATAGTAAATAAAAGTAGTAAAAAAAGTATTACAATGGTTTTAAAGAAAACTAAAAATTGCCTTCATAAACAGCCTCTTCTCAAAACTGCAAAACATCTCCAAACATGCACAGATTTGGAAATACTCCAAAAGGGAAGTGCAAAGAGCTGCCAAGCTGCCATCCCGTGCAAAGCAAACACCTGCTTTGTAACAACCGTGCCCCTGTCGCACAGGCCGGCTGCAGCGAGCCGGGTGACAACCCTACCTCTGCTGCAAAAATCACGGGGCGCCCGAAGCACAACGTCTCCAGACACCACAAGGGCTGGAAACAGATCCTTGGGGCACATGATATTGGTGTTGATAAGGGAGAGGAGAAGAGAGGCAGAGCTGCACCGCAGCGCCGGTCACTGTGGAAATGTCATCTTTGGAAACTGTCAGCAAAAGCTTTCTGGAAAAAAATGCAGTTGTCCTTGCAGCCTCACTCATACCAAAGTAGGCCCATTGACTTACATTTAACAAAAAGAGTAACTTTTTTTTCTTTTTTTTTTTTTTTTTTTAATTTTGGGAGGGAGTAAAATACTTTTTAAGAACCTATTACTTTTAGGGTTTGGTGTTTGTTTTTTTTTTTTTTTTTCTTTTATGGGGAAGATCTCAGAATTCATAGTATTGTTTAAATGAAACAGTAAAACTATCTTAACAGTTCACAGCTGCCCACCCTCAGGAGCACTCCTGCCCTTGATGACAGACCCATCACCTTCTCTAGCTCACTGCACAGTGAGTTCACGTTACCCACCCAGCAGAAAACCTCTCATCTTTAGCACCCCCGCCACAGCGCAGGTTGATGTCACCCAGGTCAGAGCACTGGAGACATCTTTTCCAACCAAAAAGATTCTAAGATTCTATCATCGAGTTATGCAAGCTTGCTAACCTTTTTTTTAAAATCCCTTACCGGTGAGACAAGTTCATTTGAGACCATTTATTTATTTGCATGTGATTGTCTCATTCTCAGTTAACCACTCAGGAACTTACTCTTCTTTATTGAATAGATTAGCCCTCCAAACACCAATGCTGTCCTGTGACATTTAAACACTAGTTAAATAATACTAACAGTAGCAACCCCTTTTTCTTTAGTCTTCAAAATGTTGTCAGTTTATCATTTGGCCTTGTACACATTGAGAAATTTTCTCTATGTTTAGGAAGAAAAATATTTAAAAATAAATACTTCCCATTCACATTTGATCTTTTTCACCATAATTTTGTAACCTAGATTATTTTTTTTTTAAGTTTACATTTTCATAGTTTAGACAGAAAAAAACTCTTAAACCATTCTCAACAATTTTACCAAACTGGTAGGAGACAGAACACCAGCACGATCTTCCACTGTTGTGGTTTAACCCCCGTCAGCAGCAACAACTACACATCCACTACCCCCAGTGAGATGGGGCAGAAAACTGGAAGGGTAACAGTGAAAAAACTCATGGGGTGAGATAAAGAGAGTTTAACAGGTAAAGCAAAAGCTGCGTGTGAAACAAAGCAAAATAGGGAATTTATTCACTCCCATCAGCTGGAAGGTATTAGGCCCTTTCCTGAAAAGTGGGGCTTCATCACAACAATGGTTACTTGAGAAGACAAACTTTAAGTCTGAATGTCCCCCTTTCCTCCTCGTTCCCCCAGTTTTGTTGCTGAGCATGACACCGTATGGCAAGAGATATCCCCCGGGGTCAGCTGTGTCCCCCCCCCCAGCTACTTGTGTCCCCAAGCCTGCTTGCTGGTGGAGCATGCTGAGAAGCAGAAAAGTCCTTGGCCCTGCATAAGCACTGCTCAGTTATCAACACTCTTCTGGTCACAGATCCAAATCCTAACACCATATGAGCTACTATGAAGAACTTTAACTCCGTCCCAGCCAAAATTCAGCTAGTTACAGTCATTGTGTTCACTTCCCAGCCAGATAGATATCTATACCTTCAACCCTCAAAACACTTCAGAGGTTTAGAAATAATTCCATGTTTTTACAAACCAGTAATTACTGCATTACACCACCGGAGACAGGTATAAACTCCACATACACAAAAACACGTTTGGATGCCGTGGAGCAAGAAGACCAGAAGACAGTCACAAGTTGGTGTTTGAAAACCACACCAGCAAGAAAATCTTTAGGAAAGCCTCAGACACAACTGAAATTTTAAACATTTGGGGGTAAGATAGGTGGAAGTTATGATACAAAACAGAAGAAAGAATGAACTAAGGGTTCTGAGAAAAATAAAGGGGCAAAAGGTACACATAGCTCTGACAGACAGAATAGCATGTTCAAGATTAGCTATGGTAAGGACAACAGCACCCGTGTCTAAAGCCCAAACCCAGTTTCTTAAGCATTATCATTCTGGATAAAAAGAACAATGGCAACTGAAATACCATAGCAACTTTACAGTAAACAAGGCTGGAACTTCTAAGATGATGAAAATGTATAAAGCATGAAACATCAGGATCAAGTTTAATTATGGATGATAAATTTACAATGAAAAGCCTTCAGCTAAGTGTAAATCAAAAAAATTCATTTAATTCTCCATGCCCACCCAATTTGCCCAGCAATGTATGTGCCAAAAATGTAACATTTTGGTGAACACAACTACTTGGAAAGCACTTCAACATACCAATGAGAGAACATGAATATGTCACTATAGCAGCCTGAGGACAGGGAACACAGGCATTTGTAGAACTTGCTGCTGTTACACCTCACTGCATACAAGTTTTGATCTTTCACACTTAAGGCTTTAAAGCTATGTAAAGTTATAATCAAGTTCTTTGGGAAACAAAGTGTTTTCATCCAGCTTTAGAAATCTGACAAGTTCATTTTTCTAGCTTCATAAAGATACTAAGTTCAACTGGAATTTGCTGGAACAGATGATATAAACAAAGATGCCTGTCACTCATTATTTTTACATAATCTTGTCTTTGTCCTATACAAATAAAAACACATTTATATTATCTTTGATGGATGCAAATTGCTACCATTTTAAAATAATGGTACTGACAGTTTTAAGGATTTGCTTCACAGCATCATACTTGTGATCTCTTTCAGTAAGAAGCATCACAGCTCACCAGGAGTAATATTCTCAGTTTTGATTTATTGCTATCCTTAAGTGAACGGCTGAAGATTTTTTACAGAGTACAACACAGGTCAAGATACCAACTTCACAAAAGAAGAACTGTAAGCGATTCATCTGGAGTTTGCCAGTGGTGTCTTTGCCACAAGATAGCACTAGATTTTAAAAAAAAACAACAACCACATACCACAAAAACCATGAAACTATCCCCCTGCCCCAAAAAAAAAAATAGTGAAATTGAAGATTTTTATTTCAATTCAGTTTAGGTGCCTGTATTATCTGTCAGCACACATTCTATTAAAATACATATTTTACTGGAAAGATTTTTCACTTTTGTATCATAGAATTTTGTTTGTAACTAAGTACTGCAATAAACTTGGACAACTGATCCAAATGGCAATTAAATGTGGATATTTCAAACAATCAAAAAGGCTCCATATCCAGCTACCAATCCCTGGTCACCAAATTTTAAAATTAGATTAAAAGCTCAAATAACTTATTCAACAACAACAGCCAACAATCACAAAACAAAACAACAACAAAAAACCCACACAAAACCCAAACACCTACAGTCTAGTTTAATTCAAGATCTACTATGTCCATTAAAAATTATATTAATTTACCCTACACAATAAAACTTAAACATTTTGCTTAGTTCAGTAACAATTTATCATTTCAGTAAGCAGACTGAAGCAAAAATTGTCTCATAAAATTTATTAATTACTGGAACCCAGATTAAAAAAATAACTTCACTGCAAACATCTTTTTCAGTACAGCAGGTACATACTATTAGAGAGGTTTTATAGCTTCAGTAAAAGCCTCTCTTGAAGGCAATGTGCTATTGCAACTTTCTATTAGTTTGCTAACGGGTCAAATTAAACAAAATACCGCAACAGAGAGAAATTGTATGGGCATCTTCTGAGCCGACTAATTGCATTTTAACTTTCTATTTCCAATTTGACAGAGCACTCAAAACCAAAACATTGCATGCTCTAGAAATACAAAAATAGCCTATAAATACTACTCATTTCTTTATTGCCATTGGTATATATTTCAATTACAATATGCAATGGCTCTTTAAATAGTTATACAGAAAGCATAAAAATTGACTCCCACCTTGCTGCAATTTGCCTGTGGGTTGCTTTTAGTTTTCTCACATTACCGTCATCCATTTGGATTTTTAGTACCTGAAGCTTTAATATTCAGAATATTATTCATTACAGTACTTTTAAAATTTGATGTACAAGATCACTAACATGCCAGTCATTAATGCACAGGCATTAACAGACATCATTTAAATGTATAAATAAGTGTATTTAACCATTTCCAGAATTGTATTCAAAAATACAACATCTGCAAATATCAAATAAATAATCATTTTATAATGTTGACCAAAAAGTAGAAAAAAAGTTGTGCATCAGTCACTTTTCCACTCCTCAGTTCTTTGTCATTATGTTACTTTACAGTGTATGTAGTACACGATTTTATACAGAAAAAAAAAAAAAGCGGTAACAAATTAGAGTCCAAAGAATTATTTTAAGTGCTATAATAGCCTATTTTATATCAATATAAAATTGAAAAGTTTTTTAAACTGTGGAGTAGATAGAGACATTAAACTACCACACACGTAACCTAACAAGAGTCAAAAAACATAATTAATGCAACAATGCAGATTGTAACTGCAGTTCTTAGTTGTTTTTTATACAGACACAGGATGACAAGTCAACTCACAACATCAAATAGTTGCTTAAAAAGTTCAATAAATGCAGTACTTGTTTAAAAAAGAAAAAAAACATACAAAATACTGAAACCATATAGCTGACCTTATTATTAAGCCAGAGTATTTACATGTACAGTCAAGCGTTTGAAAGGGATATACAACTAGCTTTACAAGAACCTTACTGTCTACATACACATTTTGTTTCTGCACAGTATATAGTATAAAGAAGCTGCACTAGTATTTATAAAGAGACTGAACTTGGGGAATTGGCAGTGAGACATGGAGCCATTCACTTCTACCAGTGGCCCAGGTCTGTGGTAACTGACCTTAAATCATTTGACAGATGGTCAGTAGTTTTTATGAAATAAGGTGGTGCTTTCAGTCCAGTTGGTGGTGGGTTTGTAATGTGGATGTCTATCCACTACTACAAATGGGTACTCCCGTTGGCAGTCACAGTAAGGACTGAGTGAGCATGGAGACTCAAGAGAACAGGTCTCTTTAACCCTTGCTAGGGGTCTCTCTCTAGGTCAAGGTTTGCAGCACTGCGGTGGGGCAGTGAGGTGAAGCTTGCACTGCTGCTGCTGCTCACGCTGTACCTGTTTAGTGGACAAAAAGAGGACTTCAGTTTCCAGTGCTGTCAGTCTAAATAGTTTCACAAACACTGAATTCATCTTAAAATGAAACTTACTTTCACCTGCTTAAAACAAAGTTTCCCCATTGGAGACAAATATCTGAACAGGAAAGATGGGGGGACAGAAATCATGCAAAAAGATGAAAGCAGTAGCAGAGGTGAAAAAACACAAAAACCACGCCTTGCAACTCTCAAGTAAATCCTCCTCCTGCAGAGATGTCTTTTGAGCAATGCAAGAGAGAAATACTTTGAATACAGAACCCAAAATGGGGTGTTAAGCATTAAGCTGAAAATAATTACTCTAAGGGGCTCCTAATTTATCCAACGCTACGGGCTGAACCAGAATTAGTTTGCCTTTCTGAGACATACCCTTCAAAGATAAATGAAGTAAGACACTTGAAGCACTTTTGGCTTACACTATTAAAAAACACAATTAATGCAGTAAATAAGAATCCACACTATTAGACAAGGGTGCACATAAAATAGCTTGCTTCTAAAAACAAAGTTACCTGTGTTGTGTTCCTAAAGACACATATCCAGAAGACACATCCTTGGCCTTTAAGAAGCCGCAAGTTCAAAAGCGCATTATCATTCCAGAAGGTGGTCTTATCTAAGAATGGGTAAACATGTAAAAAGCAAATTCAAGGAATAATAGCTAGTCTTCTCAGAGGCTTCACTCACAATCTGCAATAGCAGTTAGTTTCAATTCATTCACTTTATGGTCAGTATATCTAGCGTAGATCATAGCATCACAGAATAGTTTGGGTTGGAAGGGACCTCTAAAGGTCATCTAGTACAACGCCTCCCTGCAATGAGCAGGGACATCTCCAACTAGTTCAGGGTGCTCAGAGCCTTGTCCTACCTGACCTTGAGTGTTTCCAGGGATGGGGCATCTACCACCTCTCTGGGCAACCTGTTCCAAGGTATACATATTTCCACTGTATGCTCTTTGAACTCATTCTATTTTAAAAGAACACAAAATCCACGGCGGCCCCAAATTCTACCAGTTTTCTCCTTCCTCTTTGCTAATATCTAATGAGCAACACAAAGCACACCTCTCCAAATGCTTCAATAAGAATACATGTATCTACACTGCCAGAGCCAAATGCTATTTACTTGCGCAGGCTTTGTTACACTAACAGTCTGCAGACATTTAGAACTACTGGGACAGCGATGCTGGCAGCCGAATCGAGGAGAAAGCAGGACCCGTGGAAGCAGCGCGTTATTCCGGAGTTACCCGCTGTGTATCGGTAACGCACCACAGCACGGACGGGAAGGCCTCTTACCACTGCAAAGTCAATACCGCCACCTACGGGTGACGACCAAGCATTGCATTTACTGGCAGATTACAGGAACGGTTATCTAGAAAATAAACTGGTGCCTGCAAAATGGTTCAAATGCCTTTACAACAAATTCATATATATGCACGAGCAGGAAACTATTTTTCCTATTCACTATTTTCATTCTATTAACACCAAACTCGGCAGGAATGTTTTTCCTCAAGAGCAGTGCCGCAGAAGCTGCCCAAGTCAAAACGCAACAGTTCTAAAAAAGAAAAAAACCACTGAAGTTACCAAGGCTGAGAAATAAGGCTGCATCAGTCAGGTTTCTTAAGAAATGATCAAATAATTTTATCTCATTGTGAAAACGAAGTGCATGTTTCAGAAGGGCTTACTGAAACCAACACAGCTCTTAACACTCATCTCAGACAGTTGTTAGAGGAAAGCATGCTTTCCTGTATCGCAGCGTAGTTTCAGTATAGTTATTCAATGCATTTTTAATGCAATAACATTTTTTTATTGTACGTTAGTATTTTTTGGTGCATATGTAACATCTTTGACAAACTAAAATACAAGAGGGAATTTATCATTACTAGTGAACACTAGCAACAGTGTCATCTGTCAGGAGTTTTTGCTTTAGAAAGCTCTAATTTAATATTTGACACCAGATGAAGCACCATTGTCCAAAACTATGATATACAGTAGAGAAATTAATCTCAGTACTGGTATCATTCTTAATATGCATGCATATGTTAGCAAGTAACTAGTCCTATATGTGCATTTTGTCTTCAAAGAAAACCAGCAACACTCTGCTGGAGAACATGAGTTTTTAATTAAAAAAAAAAAAAACTGAAGGGGAAAAGCCTGGAACAACTATAATTCTTTTTAAAACCTCAAAACAATGAAATAAATTAGTTAGAACATATTTTGGGAAAGCATTCACAAAGAACCATGGGAAAATGATCCTTTTTTCTGAAATTTCTCCATGTAGAAGAACAGTTTCAAGTGATTTTTATGTAAAAATAGCATATGGAATATGTTGAGGGGAAGAGTGAGAAGGGCAGGGAAATGGCAGTCTTTAGGAATATTTTTCCCCCAAAGTCTCTTTCAACTACTTGTTCCCCATGAAAAAAGTAAATTATTTCTATTTATTCTAAACTTCAGTGGTTCACATCAATGTTGCACAATTTTTATGCTTCATAACACTGCCTTTTCTCCTCAAACAGTTTGCCTGACCCAAACTCAAAATAAAGTACTCTGTCCTCTCTACATCTGCCCCGTGTCACGCACAGGGCACACTGCTGAATTAAGTGTTTTGTAGCTGACACATATGAAGAAGAGAGAACTGCTTCTAAAAGTCAAAAATAGGAGATGGGGAGGAATCTCAATAAAACAGATACGCATAAATGAATCGGATTATACTACTCTGATTATTCAAAAAACATAAAAAATCAGTTTATTTTGTCCTATAGATTTTTACACTAGGTTCATTCCAGTGCTTTAAAAGGGTATGTTAAGTATTTAATTATGTGATTATATATACTAAAACCTTTCAGTTTTATATCTTAATTCTTGTCTACTGAAAGTTTAAAAACAGTATATTATTCACATATCTTCAGTATTATAGTTTCTATCAAATACAGTGTCACAGTTAACACAAATTTCTATTCTGTATTATCTGCCACAAACTGCAAACTACAAACAATAACAGAATATTCATCTATAAAAATGCTGTTAAATAGATATCTGTAAAATATTTAGTATAAAAGCATGCATGCACATTAAGTATATAAAAAAAGATTACCAAAAACACTGCCAATTGGGACAAAATTTGTTGATCTGGGGGTTTCTTCCACTCACACTTGACACTCTTCCTGGACAGAGTCAAAGGACAAACAAGGAACTAGAAAAGTGGTCATTAGATCATAACCCTCTTAATGAACATATTTGGGAACCACTGGAGAAATTATTTGTCTTTAAGTCATGCAACTCACAAGCTCATTTTACTGGAAAGAGAGAAATGCTGCCAGAATTCCCACTGTAGTAGCTTAGATGCACTATTATTTTCCACCTACGCCTAAACAAGCTTGAAAAAGAGAGAGGAAGAAAGTACAGATGTCATCCTGTTATAGTATGTAAAACTCTACCTTTCTTCCTCTTCAAAATTTCCTTCTCCTCATCCACACCTAATTCACCGTGAAAACCCCCAGACACCAGGCATGGAATAGGGAGGTACAAGTCTATAACTCCCACCTGCTAAGTTTCATCAGTCATCGAATCGTAGTTTTAGCCATTAACTCACTCAGTTAAGGAAAAACAATGAAAAAAATTAGTCTGTAAAATCAATGTAGTTAAGTGGAAAAGGTTTCCCCCACCTCTAAAATGAGCTCCCAAATCTATATCTACTTTATACATAATGAGGAAATGGATAGTTTACACACTGCTTGTACAAAAATTGCTTCTGGAAGCAATCCTTCCTTATGGGGACACTGTAGCCACAAACTTGTTCTGCACCTCTCTACACAAAGAGGTCACATAACCTTTTAGGGCTTCATTTTTCTCAGCAAGGCTGCAATGAAAAGTTGCACATCTCCACATCTCAGTAACAGTACTGCTCAGCAGTGCAGAGCAGTTCTATTTGGCAGCTGAAGCTATGTACTGTGTACCTGGGATGGAAGGACAAAAAGGGAGCTGGTAGAAAGCTAGCAATGAAATTAACCAACTCATCTTCCACCAGCTTCATTCACAATCATTCATATAAAGCACACTCGAACGTCATACTCATAGCCATAAGTCAGACTTCAATTCCATCCATGACCATAAAAAAAAAGAACTAACTCAACTAACGCAAGCAAGAAGTTAGGAAATTTTTTTAGTTCTGTCTAGACAGTTATAATCTGTTCTTCTACTCAAACTGAATTTCTGTGAGATTGATTGTATCAAATTCCTTGGGAAGAGATAAGGACAGACAACTCAACATACTGGCACACTTCATAAATACTGCAATTTTTTTTTTTTTTCAGTTGGTTCCCAATTTGGCCAGTATGCTTCAGAAAAGAGGCTTTGCTTTTCTAAGGACAGAGGAAATAATAAACATATTTTGGAGATATACAAATCATAAACACCCATGCAAACAACAACCACCTTGTGTTGTTAAGTTAGCTCTCCATTGTTAACTTTTTCCACACATATCCTTTGCAGCTGGTATCTGCAGCTTTCACTTACTACCATGACATAATCAGCATTTCAAAGAAAGGAAAGGGTCTATTTTTCTGTGAAATACCTAGTATATTAAACAATCAGAACAAATTCTTCTTTCTCTGTTTCTACTCAGCAGTCTGATAATGGAGTTACTTAGCAACAGATGAGGCAACTGAACAGTGTTGTTGCCTGATCCACATTTCATTGTAAAGTAACACTCACAAAGGCATTATTTAGTTGCTGGCTGCCTCTGTATAAATGTATTTTTGAAGTATAAAAATCCATTAGTCTGAGACAAGCCTACATGAAAACCCAGCCATCACGTACCATCTATAATGGACTACACATTTTGAAATTAAGAGAAATTGCCTGTAAGAGTCACATGCTGTTGAGCACCTCTGAAAAAGGAAGAAATAAGAAAATAAAACCCAAAACAAAGACTGAATTTACAGTATGCATACAAAAGCTACAGAAGCCATTTGCAAAAGGGGGGGAGGGTGGGGAAGAAAGGAGCCTTCTTCCTGTAGCAGACTGACTATCTATGAACAAACACACAAATCAAGCCCTCTCATATCAACTACACTTTTCTTGCCACAGAATATTTTGATTTCAGATAATGAATACTTATTTATTTTGAAAACCCACACACATTTCCCCAAACCACCTTCTTCACCAAAAGAGTAGGAAGTAAGATGTGCCACAGCAAATATTAACAGTGGTTTTATTTTAGAAAGCAGTCTTATAAATAAAAATAATCCATATAATTTGACAATCAAAATTGCCACCAATCATTACTTTCTTTTAAGTTAACTTTGCAGCATTAAATAATCCCCTTTTATCTTTCTTTTTTTTTCCTCCTTTTTTTTCAAAATTTACTTTGAAAGGTGAACATACTTATTTTACAAGTTCATGAGAACTTCTTCGAAGTTTTCCTGGATCATCACACAAAATTACACTTCCAGCAAGACTTGAAAGTCTCTTGCCCCTACCAAGGGGAAAGCACGTCAGTTTCTGCTGCTCTGTCATTTAGTAGAATCATTCAAATATTATTTTATTGTAAAGATTCAACACCCTGCAGTTCATACCAGATTTATGACTTATTTCACACTTGCATTTCTAGAACAATATTTACAGACCTGAATTTGGACTTCACAAAGCTAAACCAAGTTTGACACAAGTTCATTTTTTCCTGAAAAATTAATATTGGTTAGCAGCTTTAAATAAAATTAGACATTAGCAATTAATGTCTAATTTTAATGTTTCCAATAATGAAGGCAACCAAATAAAGTGCAAGTGAAAAACATTTTTTTCTGATTGTCTTAAAAACAAACTTCCTATATCTCATTTCAACTGAGAACTTAGATGACATTTCACATAAACTGCTATCAAATGCGATATCAGCTTCTCAGATCACATTTCAGACTACAAAGAGAATAAAAACTTCAATGATAAGTGTAAAACATACCTATAAGGAAGGTCAAATTTACACCTTACCCACATACCTTCCAATGAGAATACACTTAAGTAGGTATTTATAGACACAATTATGTAGAACTAAGTAATCTTTCACATACAGCTATGAGAGTCTTGACTATGCACCACAAGATTTTAATTCTTCATTCAAAGATAAATAATACTTTGAATTTACCTGCCTTTCTCCAGTTAACTTTTTCAGGACTATGCTTTCCTTCTAGGTGTCTCAGAACTTTAAATTTCCCTTTCTTTCTTTCTAAATTAAACATTTTAATGCATTAAGATAAGCATTACAAAGACTAATCTTGACAGGACTCAAGAGTTTGTTTCAATAACAGGGGACATGCCCCCTTTTCTGCATTTTAATTATTCTGAGATCTCTGTTTTGGCCATTATCTCCTATTTCTCAACTTCCTACAATTCTGATCAAAACAAATAAATGGTGGCTTTTTTTTTTTTAAATAGAAATCATTCTCAAATGAACAATCTTATACATTAGTGTCGGTTTGCCTATTTGAAGCCAAATATCAAATGAGTCTGAATACAAGGTATGCCGTTTTCTTACAAACACAATTTATTTGGTCCAGTTTTCAAACTCATGGTTATAGCCCTGACATTACCTGATAGCTTAGGATTTAACTGCAAAGAAATTTTTCTATTTACTTGCAAGAAAAAAAAATTAAAGCCAGTGTTCTACTATACCGTTGCAATAGATACTGGCTTTCAACATTATAAACCATCATTTCAGAAACTGCTTATAATTAGAACACAAGGTAATTTTATTAGTCCTCAACAACTTGCTTCTACTAGCACAGCACACTATTCTACTGCATCCTGATGAGAAAGTGACATATTTCAAGACTACATTATTAAAGTCTATTATTTGTGATCAAGAACCCAACCTCCAAAAATGTTTTATTTTAGGTAAGTTTGTACTTTTTATTGTAGAAAAATGCACTAGTATAAACAAAAGAAGCATTCCGTATGGACTAAGCACTTTCCTACACAAATCAGGAATCACCTAAACAATTAACTCCTGAAATGTGATGTCAAAACCATAAGTTATTGTTTTATCTTTCTTTTTTTTCCTCCTTTTTTTTCAAAATTTAGTTTGAAAGGTGAACATACTTATTTTGTATCTGTGTATCATTAGGTTAACTTGAACTTTTGAGTTCTCTTCTGAGCTATCTCTATAGAACCTAAATTGAAACTCATATAGAACACTTGTAAGAAATTCACTATCAAAAAGCCACTATTCAGCAGAAAGTTTTAAACAGATAAAAAGCAAAAGAAAGCTTTTACAATGAAAATGTTGTAAAAAAAAAAATAAATCATGACATGTACTTACTAATTTGTTTTCTTGCATGTATATTCTTTGCAACTTCAAACAGCCTTTAGCTATAATGATCATTCCTTCATCCGAGATCTTGTAACATTGTCCAAAATGAATGTCTTTCAATTCTCTGCATTTTGATCCCAGCTGCAATCAATGAAATCAAAAAAGTATTTAAGAATAAGGGCAAAAAATCAAAAGGATTTGACTGAACCAGAGAGCTGGAAGCTAAGATTTCTTTCTGTTTCTCCACCACCCCTTAAAGATCATCTTTCTTCACAGTTTTTTTAAGCAGGCAAGAAAGACTATAATTACACACAGTCTTGACAAATGACAAAATGAAGCTCTGACTACAGTGAAGGAAATTGAGCTAAGAGCAGCACATATGAATGAAGTTATTTATCGGACACATATATAAGTTGCTAACAATGCCTGTATGCCAGACCATCGACATATTTGATTTAACATAGTTCTTCACAGCTTACCCTAAATGCTCCTTTAACACACAAGACAATTGATGAAACTGTCTGGTGTGGTCTCCAAAGAACAACACTCATTACGCCACGAAAATATATTCATAAAGTAATTATTAAAGCAGAAGAGCTCATCTGATTTTAATTAAATGCTAGAGGAAGGTAGTGCCTTCTTTCCTGTCACTTTTTTCACCTGTTAAGAAGTTGAAAGTTACTAAATCTACAAAAGAAATTTGTGGAACGGAGAGTTACCTGCTTTAGACCTTCATCAGTGAGTCTGTCTTGATTGCCTACATGCACTTTCTGAAGAAGAGGACACTGAGAGGCAACTGCAATAATAGACGTGTCAGAAAGCTGTTTACACCTGTAGGCAGTATATCTTAGGAGTCCAGGACATTTAATTGCTAATATGCATACTCCTGTATCAGATACATTGCGACAATCAGAAATATTGATTTCAGTAATATTCTGGCTTCTTGAGGCTATCTTTTCTAACAGCTCATCGGTGACCTGCAAAGAAAACCCAAACATTCAAACTTCAATTATTTCATAGATATCTTAAATTTCACTAAAACATTTGTAAGGTTCATTTCCTTAAGCTACTGAGAGAATGAGAAGATTTGTTTTCCAGGATACGAGCATACTGGTATAATCAGTTTTACAGCTATCTTTATACAATTCTGCTCCAACACTCAGAATAATAGGTAATGGTCCTCTTCATATTTTAGAAGAGGAATTCTTCATCCTTTAGGAAAAAAGGATTTACCTGCCTTTCTACAGCAGCACTCTATTTGTGTACCTAAGGTAGCATTTACAGAAAGTAAAGGTTTATGTGTCTCTGAAATGCAACAGGTTTTCACTTAGGCTTTGGTAATCATCCAAAACCAGCAGGTAACAATGGGCTTCTTAATGGAAAACAGTCACTTAAGGTAGCAGTGAATGAAAGGGATGAGAAGGAAAGAACACTAACACAACTAAAAAAAGCGAGCTAATTAAAACCCAGAAGTTTCCTCCTGCTATTTGCTCATTTTTAAAACAGAATACTTGCATATTTTAAGTGTTATTTTATGAAAGACCATTAAATCAGATGCATGCACTATTTTCCCAAAGCTCCTTAGAAGAAAAAAAGATTCTACCTGCTTTGTACCTTTACACATTAAAGCTACCTAATGTGCCAATAATTTTAAGAGAAGTTGGTCCTACAAAACAGGTAAGAAACATAAGATATTCCTCATGCTCAAGCTTATAAGTTAAAACAAAAACAAAACCAAAGCAGGTAAGACACAATGCATAGAACTCTCTCACTTTAAAACTTTAGTTTCAAAGAACCTAGTGACCTATGATGAAAGTCTTTCTAACAAAACTATTCAGCAATATTTGTCCAGATTAGATTGAGTTTTAAGCCTGGAGATGGCAAGAGAACAGCAAAAATCCCTTTTGTTTTTCTCTTGCACAGTTGAGGAATGAACATTTTCTTTGCTTCAGTCAACCTGTCTTCCATTAGAAGAAAGTATCTTTTTTTCTTGCTATTTCATCAGGGAGCTGTGAGCTAGAAAACAACAAAAAAACCCACCACAACCCACCCACAGACAACACCTAAACAAACCAACCCTATCTAGCCCCCTACCCCTCTCTCCTGCCCCCCCAAAAAACCAACCAAACAACAAATAACCCCAACAATAATTAAAGAAAAAAAAAAAAAACACGCCAAAGCACCAAACCCTTCCTACATACAGAGAAGAATAAAATGTGTCCTTAATACTGGGTTAGGAATTCAATAAGAAAACCTGCAGGATAGGTTTCTTAAGCAAAGTCAGAACTGGTAAGAGATCACAACACACCCAATAGGTAAAACCATTAATAACCTTTGTAGTAGAAACAAGGCTACACCTCAAGCGAAGACAAAAGACTTAATTGACACATAGTACCTACAGAGTAAAAAGATGGATCTCTGATCTGAATGCGCTTTGGAGTCACTTGAGAAAAAGCAGACAATCTACTGTGTAACTTTCCCATAGAGGTTCAGAAATATGTTCACTAGTAGCTCTAGGCAAAGGAAACCTGCATGCTTTCTTATAAATTGGTGAATGAGAATAATATCCTACATAGACTATTTATGTCCAATATAAATGAGTTCACATTGCTGATTCTTCAAATGGGACCCTCCAATAGTTGTTCTCCTACACCCTGTATCTTCATGAATCTCTGAACAAGTTGTTTTACAAACCTCTGCAAATAACCAAGTAACATAAAAGGTAAAGGGGATGGCCAAACACCAAGGGCATCCTTTAGAAAGGTTTCAAATGAGGGAAGTTAACCTGAACAATCTAAGGCTAGGCTCTGTAAGGATCTCACTAAATGAAATCCATGAATCCCAGACATACTGAATTCTAGGATTGGCTAAAGGCCTATAAAGACACAATCTCTCTTCTCATTAGTAAAAGACACATCAGTTGAAGGAAAAAAATTAAAATTTGTTAAACAAACAGAGGAAGCACCAGTTACCTGACCATCCTCAAAAAAGCTCACATGCTTCTTTCAATTCATGGGAAATCTGATAGTTCTTATGAATGGAACTACCACTACTGATGCAGACCTGAGATAGGTAAACCACAATCCATCGCAAACAGCACTTGTCCTCACATGGTTTAACAACTGATCTCAGTCAAAAGAAGCTACATTTGAAGGAATTAATCTAAGGATTCAAATAATTTCAGCCTTTAGTAGGAAAACCCCTGAAAGCACAGATGTCACCATTTCGTGGGTTTGTTTACCTTTGGTCAAGAGTACAAGTTCTGGGAATAAATTCTGAGTCACCAAAACATAATTTTTGCACAATGATACCTTCATACCTGTTGACGACTACTGAGATCCAGCTGCTTCCAAAACTGAAAATCTAGACAGAGGTCACGCCAGTATTTACAGACTAACGATGCTGAAAGACAACGTTCATTCAGGGATAAATTGGAAAATATCTGTAAAAAAAGGAAAAAAATATTATTTGTCAGAAATAATAATTTTTAGAGAAAGAAATATTTTATTACTAACCCATCTTGTAAAAGACAGATGTGTCAGCATGCACTGCAACACACAGTTCTAGAACTTCCCCAAACTGATGAGTCAAGGATAGTAACAAAAAAAATCTACATCCCATAACAGCTGACAATATTAGCAAGTCACATTAGCACAACCAACAACTTGTGTATCCTACTTAAACACCCTTTTCTTAGACCAAATTTCAAATGTGCTTCTGAGATGAAATGCCTAAAGAACTACAAATACAAATAATGTCTCAATGTTATTTGCAAGACATTTAAAAGGTGATTCTATTCCCATTCTGATTCGGAGACAAAAAAAAACAACACAAAAACTTTCCTTCAATTTCTTCACTGAATTTAAAAGAAGAGTTAAAAGGTTGTCATGGTTTAGCCTCAACCAGCAACAAAGAACCACACCATCTTTTCCTTCACTCCCCCTCCAGCAGTGGGACAGGGGGAGAATTGGAAAAAAGGCAAAACTCAGGACTAAAGATAAACAGAACAGTGAAGGAAAGGGGAAAACAACAATAATACTATTGATAGAGGAATATATAAAACACAGTTAATGTGCTCACTAGTTAGAGCCCAAAGTCGAACCTGCACCGATGTTGGCGATTTCTGCCCCCTCCCTCCAGCCAGTTTCCCAGCTAGATACTGAGCAAGGCTATCCAGCTACTTTGGGTCAGCCAACCCAGCTGTGTCCCATTCCCAGTTGTGAAAATTAACCCTATCCCAAACAAAACAAGGACATTATCCACCCCTTATTCTATACTACCTCATCACATACAGATCTTACACTTTCCAATTAATTACCACCACTTTTCTCTGTCTTCTATATAAATATATATACACACACATAGAGTTATCATCCCTTAATCTATGGGCCAACCCTCTAAAAGGTCTGTTGAGTTTATTTAATCCATGACCTCGGGCTTCATCTGTTACAACAGTCTCTCAGGGCAGACGAGATGGTGTTTGATGCTGGGCTGTTGTATGTTGCAGTTGGAGCTCACAGCTGGTCTTTCCATTGTGGCTCAAGTTCATGGTCCGTAGGTTGATGATGCACTTTACTCAATTTCATCAAAGTCCATCGGTCATTAGTTTGGGTGTTTCTTACTGTAATACCACTGATATCGCATACAATAACAATGACATACACTGGCAGGGTTATTTAGCAATTAACTTCATATAATTTGATTCATTGGCTATTCTTACCGAAAATCAGATCCCCATATCGGACCTCTCCATCCTCTCACATCGCCTAGGTCCTTGAGCAAAAGCAATCCCGCAGATGGGTTTGCCTTTGCCCGAGGCAGACTCAGACTGTCTTTCCTAACATATTCTTCATGTGCACTACAGGGACTTTATCCCCTTCTATAATATGTGGAAGTTTTGACTGGGCAGGGCCAGCCTGACTGGTAGATCCCATGGTATCAATTAACCAGGTAGCTTTTGTTAAATGTGTATCCCAAGATTTTAAGGTCCCACCACCCACTGCTCTCAATGTAGTTTTAGCAGTCCCTTGCTATCTCCCCAGAGGCTGAAGCACAATAGGGGATGAGATGTGGCACTCAATGCCACGTTCTTTGGCTGGGGTATCTAAAAGGAAATGAGTCCCATTGTCTGACTCCATTCTCTCTGGGGTGCCATGTCACCACAGGACATGTTTTTCAAGGTCCAGGGTGGTGCTCCAGGTGATGGCATGGGGCACAGCGTATGTTTCCAGCCACCACTGTGAGCACATGGCGCTTATTTTAGCAGGTTTGTGGGAATGTAATAATGCCAGGCCTCCCCATATTTATATTACAGCCATCACCCTCCATACTAAAGAGCCTTTAGCCACTTGGCTTGCTTGACTGCAGCATGTCTCACATACACGGATGACCTGTGCAATAGCATCTGTGGTCAAATCCATCCCTTAGTCATGAGCCCATCTACATCTGGCATGTCTTCCTTGATTGCCTGAGATGTCATGAGCCCATTAAGCTATGAATAATTCCCCCTTATGTTGCCACCTGAGACACCAGTCTCAGCAGCCCCATCTACCTGCTAGTTCTTTTGATGTTCCTCAGTGGTCCAAGTCTTGGGTACATGGGCATCCATGTGATGTACCTTCAAAAGAAGATTCTCTGCCCAGGCAGCAATATCCTGCCACAATGGGGCAGCCTAGAGGGATTTACCTCTGCACTGCCAGTTGCTCTGTTTCCACTGCTGCAACCACCCCCATGGTTGCATTTACCACCATCCATGAGTCAGTACAGAGATAAGGCACTGGCCATTCTTCTTGTTCAGCAATGTCTAAAGGCAGACAGATGGCTTTCAGCTCTGCAAACTGGCCTGATTCACCTTGTTCTTCAGTGGCTTCTATAACTCATTGTACAGGCCTCCACACAGCATGCTTCCATCTTCAATGCTTTTCCACAATCTGGCAGGATTTCATTGATAAGCCCATCAGTGAACAGGTCATATTTCTTCTCATTTTCTGGTAGTTTATTATATATTGGGGTCTCTTCATGTCATCTCATCCTCCTCTGCTGACATTCCAAAATCTTTGCCTTATGGCCAGTCCTCAACAACTTCCAGAACTCCTGAGTGACAGGCTTCCCACTTAAGTTTGCTGCATGATTAGTGCAATCCACTTACTCCATGTAGCATCAGCTGCATGTTGTGTGGCTGGGACCCCTTCTTTGAACATCCAGCCCAGCACTGGCAGTCAAGATACTAGGAGAAGCTGTGCTTCCGTACCCACCACTTCTGAAGTGGCTCGAGCCCCCTTCATATGCTGCCAATATCTCTTTTTCAGTTGGTGTATAGCAGGGCTTCAAACCTTCTGTATCCTCGACTCTAAAACCCTAGGGATTGACCCAGAGTCTCCCCTGGTGCTTTCTGCCAAAGACTCCCAGTAGGGCCCTTCTCCTCAGCTGTGGTGTGGAGCATGTATTTAACATTTGTCCTGACTGGACTGGCCCCAGGGCTACTGCATGGACTATTTTCTCTTTGATTTGTTAAAAGCCTCGCTGTTGCTTCTGGCCCCATTTAAAATCATTCTTTTTCTGGGTCACTTGACAGAGAGGGCTCACAATCAGACTGTCATCTGGGATACACATCCTCCAAAAATCCACAACACCTAAGAAAGTTTGCATTTCCTTTTTACTAGTCAGTGGAGACCCAAAACTGCTGTTTTATTGATCACATCCATTGCGATCTGTTGGCACCCATCTTGCTATTTTATTCCTAAAAAGTGGATCTCCTGTACAAGTCTCTTGACCTTACTTCATTTTATGGCAAAACCAGCTTTCAGAAGGATTTGAACAATTCTATTCCCTTTCTCAAAAAATCTTTCTGCTGTGTTATACCACACAATTATGTTGCCAATGCACTGTAAGTGTTTCAGAGCTTCCCCTTGTTCCACCACAGTCTGTATTAGTCCATGGCAAATGTTAGAGCTGTGTTTCCACCCCTGGAACAGTAATTCCAGGTGGACTGGACACCCCTCCAAGTGAAAACAAACCACAGTCTGCACTCTTTCTGCCTACTTCCTCAGCCAGCACCTCAGCTACATACTAAGCATGGCTCACATAGTATGGAATACCCATTAGACTAGTTTGGGTCAGCCAACCCTGCTATGTCCCATCCCAGCTTCTTGTGAAAATTAACCCTATCCCTAGCAGAACCAGGACAAAGTTCTAAAACACCAGTCTTGTGGGAAGGGGGCATGAGATGGTGGAACAGATCAGCAGATCAAATCAGTGTCACACAAGGAAATTAAGCACAGAATTAGCATTTTATACCCCAAGGTTTTGACCACCATAGCAGCCTACAAAACAAAGAATAAACTGTAACTTTAAAGCAGGCTATAAATTACTGTTATTTCTGTTATATGCAGCCCTTCCTCAGAAATGCTGTTGTTTACTAATGAACATAAAAAGTTCATTAAGTTAAATGAGTTAAACATGTAGGTACCCTATAACCACAAATGAACTTTAATCTACATGTTATTTCATAGAATCATAGAATCATCTGGGCCAGAAGGGACCTTCAAAGGTCATCTAGTCCAACCCCCCTGCAGTCACAGGGACACCTCCAACTAGACCAGGGCCTCGTCGAGCCTCACCTTGAATGTCTCCAGGGAAGGGGCCTCAACCACCTCTTCCAGTGCTCCACCACCCTCATAGTAAAGAACTTGTTCCTAATGTCTGATCTAAATCTGCTCTTCTCCAGTTTATACCTGTTAGCCCTTG
>BJBW01004538.1:17958-69344 GCA_004320125.1 Scolopax mira | reverse complement strand
GTGGGCTCTTGGGGGAGGGTTCCCCCCAGAGCTGACACCCCTCGCCCTGTTGCAGAGGAGCAGCTGTACTGCCGCTCGGTGTGGTCGGGGCGCTCGGGGCTCACCCGGCACGCCACGGCCGTGGCTCGCTGCGCCGACGCCGAGGAGATGCTCAGCTGCTCCAGCTTCTCCCGCAGCGGCAGGCGGCTGGGGGAGCACATGGAGGTGAGCAAGGGGGGTGTGCCGAGACATGAGTCCTGCCCCCAGGGTGCCCACCGGCCTCGGAGGGTCATCCCCAGCCCACCCACCCCAAGCACCTCTGGTGACATTGTGCTGCCTTGGCTTTAGGACAAGGATGGGCAGAAGCAGTGCGTGGCCCACAACGCTTTCCGGGGCCAGGGGGTCTACGCCATCGCCAGGTGCTGCACGTGGCCCAGGGCTGAGTGTCGGATCAATGCCAGCTCCCTGGTGGACGAGGGGGCCAGCTGCTCCCCAGGGGACCACGTGCTGACGGGTAACGCGGGTTTCAGAGCCTTGAGCCAACACGATGATGGCCAAGGGTGTTTCTTCCAGAAAATCTCTGGGACTTTGGGGTAAAAAGGTGGATGTGAGTGCTGGGGCAACATGGAAGGGGAACATGGGAGGGCTGGAGCATCTCTCCTAGGAGGACAAGCTGAGAGGGTGGGGGTTTGTTCAGCCTGGAGAAGAGAGGGGTCCGGGGAGACATTATTGCCCCTTCCAGTACCTAAAGGGGCTACAGAAGGGATGGGGAGGGACTCATGATCAGGAGTGATAGGACGAGGAGAAATGGTTTTAAACTGAGAGAGTAAATTTAGATTAGATATTAGGAAGAAATTATTTGCAGTGAGGGTGGTGAGACACTGGAACAGGTTGTCCAGAGAAGCTGTGGCTGCCCCATCCCTGGAGGGGTTCAAGGCCAGGCTGGATGGGGCTTTGAGCAACCTGGTCTGGTGGGAGGTGTCTCTGCCCATGGCAGGGGGGTTGGAACCGTATGATCTTTACGGTCCCTTCCAACCCAAACCATTCTATGATGCTGTGACTCTGCAACACGTGCTCTGTGTGTGGAGGTAGGGAAGACTCAGGGCTCGGTGTGGACATCCCTCAGCGCCCATGTGTGCTTGGGGCCGCCCCACACTGCCAGCCCCTCTCCTCTCCCCTCGGCAGGCTGCAGTTTCCGCTCCCCCATGGTGGCACAGGGTGACAGTGGCAGACCCCTGGTGGGGCCGGGGAGTAGGCCCAGCCACTGCGCCGGTGGGACGGAGGTGATGGCCCATGCCTTGTGCTGCCCTGCGACCAGCCTGGAGTGCCGGGTGGTGGAGCACACGTCCACGGGCTCTGCAGAGAAGGTAGGGATGGTGCTGGTATCTCTACTGTGATGGTGGTGTCCTCACCTCTGCTTGTCCCTCTGCTGCCCTGAGGGTTGGGTTGGGTTGGCTTTGGCACCTCATTGCGGCCACCCCAACGCCAGTTTGCACTGGTGTCCCCAGCTGGTGTCTGGTGGCTCAGTGTGACAGTGGCCACATCACCCTGAGCTCTGGGGACCAGTGGGGACAGGCAGACCCCGGCCCTTTGCTGAACTATGGAAGGTGACCTCTTCTCCCCCATTAGGTGACGGTGTCCTGTGATGACGGCTGGACGCTGACGGGCTGTAACGCCCATTCCCAGAGTCCTGGCACCATGGGGGCCTACGCTGTGGATGATACCTGTGTGGCAGCCAGCGTCCCGGGCAGCACCATGGCTGTGGCCATCGCCATCTGCTGCCGGAGCCGGCAGTAGGGACAGGCTGAACTGGAGATGTGGCTGCCCTGGCCCTGGCCCGGCGTAGCAGGGATGGAGGCCTCGCTGGACCCCCAAGTCGCCGCATCGTTACCTTCCCGGGGCTGAGCTGCCACTCCTGGAATGGTCCGTGGTCCAACATGTGGCTCTGATGACCTCCACGCTTGGGCTGCCCTGATGGTGGGGTACAGGCTCATCACCTCACACGCAGTGGGACCAAGACCCAGAGTGGCTCTGGAAGAGGTCTCCAAGCAGCTGGAGCCCTGTCCCATCCCTAGAGTCACCCTGGTGTCCCTTCCCCACCAGGTCTTTCTAGCAATACCCCGACTCTACAAGTCCTCTCGAGGCCCTTTGTTGTGTTGTCCTGTGGTGGCACAGGACAAAACCACCACCTTTTAGAAAAAAATAATATTGTGGTGAGAATTGCTCCTTTCTTTCCTGGTTAGTTGCTCATTAGATGTCAGCTAGTGCTGCTTAGCACCTGGAAAATCATAGTTTAGCTATTTTTGGACAGTTTTATAATTGCCTACTCATGCACCTAGGAGACTTCTTTACTTTTTAGTCAAGTGTAAGGGCTATAGATTAAACAGTCTTCTTGTTTAATTAGATTTTAATCTGCATTGCTACAGTCAGCTATTGCTTTGTTAGTGGTTTTTTTTTTTGGTTGTTATTAAGTTAATGATGGTGGTGGTACATCTTGCTTTAACAACTTCCCTTTCAGCTTGTCCCAAGACACATAGAACTGGCTGTAATTCCTTTTTAGAAAAGAAAAAAAAAAGCGAAAGAAGAAAAAGCTTTCGTAGCACTTCGGTTTTTACATTTGTACCCTAAAATATTTATTTGGAATTTTATAAATAAACATTTTATAAATGTCTTTTTAAAATAAAACTCGTAGACCAGTGCTCAGTAGATTACGATCCATCGTCTGTTCTTCGTGTTCATCTCCACGGGGAACCAGGCTGGGAGGGGGAGCTGGCACACGGCCGGCAGGGATGCTGCTCCCCTAAACGAGCTCTGCTTCATTAGCGAGCCAGCTACAGGCCACCACCTCGGGCTCTGACCCCTGCCTCAGGTATGAGGTGACCCTGGGCGAGCGCTGGCATCCTCAGAGGTCAGGGCAACCAGCGTGGGCACTCCCCTTGCCCCCAGCTGGCCGAGACCAGGGGCTGAGCCTTGTTGTCCCACGCACACCCAGGAGCAGAAGTTTGTTTTTAAAACAGCTTCCAGTTACGGAAACAAACCCTCACCCAGCTCCGGGGAACGTGCCCTTGTGCTTTTTGTTGCTGCTACCGTTGGGCTTGGCTGGGCAAGTGCTGAAGCCCCAGAAAGCAGAAGGAGCAGGGTAGATACTCAGCGAGATGCACAGCACCAGAAAAAGGCTGAGAAGTACCAGAAGCCACCAAAGCTAGGTCTTACTTTTTTTTTGGGGGGGATCAGCAGCCTCCTGCTACTGCCATAGATAATTTCTGTGGGGTTACCCAAGGATGGATGAAAAAACAAAGCTTGATTGCACAAGCACTACATCAACCTGTCAATTTTTGGCTTTTTTCTAATATTTTCCCCTTAAAAAGCCCCTTACAGATCCATTAATCCAGCTCTGCTTGGCAAGAGAAGACAGAGACCCAGTGGGAAGCACCACTTTGAAAGATTTAAACGATTTCTAACTTGTTCCCTGAAGATGACAAAAGCCCAATCCCAAACATGTAATTACATAACATGTATATTACTACAGCCCCTAATTTTAATCAGCTGTAATCTGAGTTTCGCACAAAGAAGGAAGGGAAAAAAAAATATATAAAAAGATATGTTAGCTTAGAGCTCCTGGACAGCTTTGACACAGCTGGTAATTTTTCAGCAGGTTGTAAGCTCTCAGCAGAGATCAGAAGCTGGGTCATGCTTGAAACATAAAAAAAAAATCTTTGTCCTTTGACCAGACACGTGTCAGGAAGGTGAGCTGTGCTTAGGAAGGCAGGACACAGGTGAGCACCAGCACTGCTGCGTGCCCAGCTCCCTGCACCTCACACCCACAGAAAGGGCTGTATTAACTCAAGCCTGGATTGTTGGCAGGTCTTGCTGCCATCTGACATGGAAAAGCTGGTCTGATCCATGACTTCAAGCGTAGCCAGGGTACATCGTTCTGCTGAGAAGATCAGGAGAAGGACCCGCTCGCTGATACTAATCAGAGAGCACAGCAGAAGGTGCCACACGGGCTCAGGACACACAGCGGCACCGTTCCAGGGCTGTTCAGCTGCTTTGGTTTACTCTGGAGAGGAGCCAAAATGGCGACGGGGGCAACCTCTCCGAGCTTATCACCTTGCAGGACACAGGCCTGAGAAGTTTCAAGATAAGAGGATCAAGGAGACAACAGCGTAACAGGGTACACGCGGTCTAAAGATTACACCCGTTTTCTGTGAAAGGAAACTTTATTCCATTGACCAGGAATCCCAAGACTGTTCATCAAGACTGCCTATTTTTTTTTTTTTTTTCCAGTGCCAAATGTCTACATATTAATGGGACAGTGTCCTCCCGACTGCTCACAGGCAGGCGGCGGCTGCTCCTCACCCAACGTTTTTGTAAGCTGTATAAAAACATTTTCATCCAAAAAGATCGGCAGTAAAAATTACAACATAGAAATGCATCACAATTTACACAAAAACTAGTTTTGTTGAACTCTTATTTTCCAAAAAATAATCTTCAGCAGGTTCAAATGACAGCAGCTGGAAAGAAAAAAAAATAATTGACCAAGTATCATCTTATTGCAAATGATAAACCATTGACTTTGTACAAGCGTGAGCAGAAAGAACCATGAAAAAGTTTGTATTGGTTTCAAGTATACAGTGGTGATGAGCCATCCTGAGGCAATTCTCTTCATCAATGCTTCTCTGGGCCTGCGGAAAGTGAGGACGTTGTTTCCATAGGAAATAACAGGAACCTGAAGTGACAAGTGGTGCCAACCCATAGGAACATGTACCAGCTTCTTCTGTCACCATCACCGCTGTGTACTGACCTCTCGTGAGGATTTATGACCCATTAACGAAGTATCAGGGATTTGGGGGGGGGGGGGGAAGGAAGAAGGGGTATTGAATTTAAAACGTCACATTTAAAATGTCCCAGCACATTATCAGAAACATTTATAAAATGCTAAACTCTGCCATGTGTCTATGAAGACATTGTTTGGAAAAGAAAGTGAGAGATTGACTACGATGCCACCCCTTCCTTCTTCGCACCCACAATTTAGGACACCAGCTCTCTTAACCCACAATAAGTTATAAAGCTGCAACAGCTGAAATCAGGTCAGATGTTTACTTCCAACAGTGAAATGACTGGTTTAATTTCAATATTAGTGCACAACAGTGAAAAGCTGTCTGTTGCTGCTTGTTTCGGCAACAGTATGTTAAAAAAAAAAAAGGCACTTTTTGGCTGGTTGTGCCTTTAACTTGGCAAATTTATCTATTCTGGAGGTACCCAGGCACTCCTTAAGATGTCCCCAGTTTCTGTGCATGTTTGTTTATATAATTGGTTTGTTTTTTTTTTTTAAAGTAAGGCAGAATCCATAAATAAAGGCAAAAAGCAGTGCAGAAAACGTGACAAACGCAAAAAGTACAAAAGATGAAGAGTTAGTTGGCACAAAAGAAGCTGGTAGCCAGAGCCAGAAAATCACTGAACTGCACTTGACATGGAAAACAAAGCCGTGCTCAAATCATCCCAACTGGTTTCCAGTCGTTTATGAGCAAATCAAGAGCTGTGAGATTTTAAACGTTGCCTGGTCAAGTGAAAATACAAAGCCAAATCATTCTTTTCCCTGTGTTAAAACTGCTATAAAATCTGCACAACAGTGTCTCCAACTCACTCAAGGAGTTATTCATCATTTACAACCAATACCAACTTTCTCAGTAATTTCAAAGCATAAGCAAGTGATTGCAGATCACATGATTGAGACTACCTTTTATTCAATATGTCTCCGGAGGTTAAAAAAATTTAATGAGTAAAACTGCAACAGAATTCCATCTTAAAGTGCTTTTTTTTTTTTTCCTTTTAAACTACTCATTAACTTTTTTTTTTCCTTAAACCCACCAACATCCTTTAATAGTGAACACCTGCATCTCTAGAGAACAAAGCTTTTCATTCATTGCCCTTCCCAGTTGTCTGGCTTTCAGAAAAGCACCAGAAAAAGTCCCATTCTGGAGCTCCTTGACCAAACCATTCTGTGAGAAATCACTCTCCTCCCAGAGCAAGCGTCTCAAAGAGCTTTACAAATTGGCAGGGAGACATATTAAATACAGAAGTCCTTATGTAAACCCATTCTTTAACTAATATTTTACAATGAAATGTAAGTCATCACACATCTTTACAGAAATTTGAATATTCCTATTCAATATTATCAGAAAGATTAAAAATTTGCCCTCCATACATAAGGGCAAGTCTGTTTTTTTTTTTTTCCTGTATAAAAACCAAAAGATTTTTTTTTTTTTGCAGCATCACAGAAAAGCAACAGTTTTACATTCACTCATTTAATGTTCACATAAAAATTCAACCACTAGCGTTTGTGTATTTGATAGTATCTTCTTGACAAACTGTTTTTGGTGTCTGGACTGTCATAAGCTACTGCAGGTGAAGCTGCAGTTTTCTAGAGCATTTATTGACCTGAAGCCTTGGTGGCTAAAAAATGCTTTTAGCTTTGAGGGAAATAACCTCTTCCAGCAGGGCCTCCGATCCTGTAAAGCCACTTCTCTTCCAGACTCTTCCAACAGCGTAAGCAATGGGACTCCAGTTTCAGTAGGTACCAGGCATTAAATGTTTGAGTAGATCTGGTTTTGTGTTCATAGGTATCCTCTACGGGTCAACATCATCAAGGTCACTTTTGGGCTCACCGATCATCATAGGAGACTCTGAGCCCTTTCAATACACACAAGGGATGGGGAGAGAAAGAAAGGGCATGTTATTTTTGTAAAGTGCACGATTATTGTGGCTGTGGTTCTGTCCCAAGCCCCAGGAACAAGCTAACAGAGCAAGGCAAGAGAAGATAACCATGCCCTTATTTTATTGTTACCTGCTGCAGATGTCTCTCTCCGTTCTCGTTGGCTGGACTGCTTTCTGACCCGTTACTGCTTCCAGACTGATCCTTCTCATTCAGCAAGGCTGTGGCATAGGCCAGTGTGTCCTGAGATAGAAACAGTCCAAGAGAGAGTGTCAGTGGCCATCGAAATACATTCTTTTCATAATCATCATTAATTATTTTTTTTTCCAACGTTGATTCTCAAACAATTCAGCTGCTGTAGTGAGAGAGTCGAGTCACCACAAGTAATTGTGAGGTATCGATTAATATCGGCTAAGGGTTAGTTTTTTCAGGAACAACCACAGGGGCTGGGCTTCTAAAGGAAGAATGGTCTTAAGTGCATCAGAATACACTGAAGTTGCCAAACCCAAAGATGCTAACCAAAAAGCCAAAAAGGAAATAACACAAGTTTAACGCTGTCTCCCCAGACAGTGTGACATACCTGTGCTGAAATTGTGCGCTGGAAGGTTTTTGCTGTTGATGTTTCATTAGATACGTTACTCTGTGGAGCCCAATAATGTTCAGACATCTGCATAAAAAGCCAAGAAAGCCATAAAATTGCCATATGAATTTTATATGTGTAAAGCCTTATCCACTTGTGACGGTGGGGGAGCTAACAAGTCTGGAACAAGCATCCTGAATCCTTTAGCAATGAGCTGGAGATCTGGGGCATAGACAAGTACTCACTTTTAATGCGGCCAAAACAGTCGGAGAGGCTGAAAATGCAGCTGAAAACTAGCAACCAACTCCCTTCTAGGTGGTAACTGGCCAGTTATGGGATGCCAGCTGAGGAGTGGTGGTGTCAGGATTTACAAGAACCAGTACAAAGTAAAAATGAGGACAGCAGGAATCTGTCAGCTCACTGTGTTTCAAGAGAAGGGCAGCAACAAGTTGTGCCAGCTGCACTGCAGGCACCCCGTTAATTCTGCTTCCCGAATTGAGTATGGTTTATGGAGCTGACACCTGCCTGGCAGCAGCTGTCAGGAAAAGAGAAGCAGCCTGGAGCTGGGCCACCATCGTGTGGTACGTGAAGGACTGGGAGACCAAGCACTGCCCTGCCTGACCGCAGGCAAACTGGGGCCGATTCTGCTAATTTCCTAGTTCCCGAGCAGCCTTGGGTATTTATCAAAGATGTATTGGTCAACCTAGGTGAAATTTAGAGGGAAGAACAAAGATACACTTGTGGGAGGAAAAAGCTGCAGCTGTCAACAGCCTTGTTTTGTGCAAAGCTGCAGTGATTCTGTAAGGAATTCACTCATTTACGTGTTCCCTTGCATCAAAATGCAAGCAATGGAAAATTGATTTTTTAGAAAAAGGAAGGCTTCTACCGTGATGCGGTGGCACTAAAAGCTTCCCACATGGCAAGGAACAACAATCATTGTGACCATTCACACTTAATTTTATTCACACATCTATGTCTGAAACACGTGGGGACCTACTGAAGTTCTTGCATGCATCAGATTTGGCTGCAACCAAACTGTCTTTGTAAAAAATGAAGTAGCTTGTATTTTGCCTTAAGAGTCAACTCAGAGCCATATAAAGGATGGAGATTTCATAACTCTCACTGTAAACAAAGTGGCAATTGTTCTGCTAAAGTTACAGCCAAATTACCTTTTTCTGTAGCCACTGCACAGCCCAACTCCAGTGGTGGGAATTCTCCTTGAAGTAATCTTTCGCAGTAGGGCACCTTGGAAATGGAGATTAAATTAATTAGTCACAAACAGGGCATTCTAGCAAACTTAAAATAAATTCAAAGGCTCCTCTTTCTCTGTGCTGCTGCCCTTTGTATTTGGTTTTATCATTGCAAACTCTGATCTAAACCCTACAGCCCTGTTATTAACTGAATTAGCCAGAGCAGTAACACTTAGTTAGGTTTACATGAAGTAGTCCACTACACAGATTCATGTGTTCCAGAACTACACTGCCAACTTCCAAACAAAGAGAATTCAGGAGTCATAATATTTCAAAAATCTGTGACAGTTTGTTTATGTTTGTCTTGGTCTTAATGTCAGGCTCCTGCTCTACAAGACGTAGCTAATCTTTGCCTTTAAAAACAGCAATTATCAGCTGTTATATGAAATCCATCTCAGACACCAATCAGTAAAGATTTCACTTCCTACAGAGACTGTCAAATCAAGACCTTTGAGCACCACTTATACCCCTGTAACAAAAGATAAAGCTGATCAAAAGCAGAAAGAGCAGCAGCCTAAATAGTTACAGAGGGGCCTAAGGTAGGGCTGAGGTTAAATTCTGAAAAGGGGATTACTCACTTCTGAGCCAAAGTAACAAGGAACTTGACACACTGGTAACAACGGCTGCTGTCCACGTGGTTGCTGTGGTGCATCAAGGCTGTAGGAAGGAACACATGGATTAAAACACATAATTTGGGTTTCTGTGTACCAGCCAGTCTGAAAACACAACAAAGATGAAGCTAAAATTTTAACTTCAGTGGTGGGAAGTTATTTCTACAGATGTTAGCGTGAGTATTTGTGTTAAACACACTGCTCTACTGCTGGCACTTTTGTGTGCTTCCACAACTCTATTGGATTAAAAATAGATCAAAGTGAAAATGCAGTAATTCTTTCAAATGCGCCACCTGAATTTTAAGCAGTTCTCTCCTAATGCATTTAATCTTCCCCTAGAATCCCTTCTGTGTTAGATAATCGCTATGTTTACATCTATCTGAAGGAAAAAAATATTTGTTTGAAACCTCTACACACAGGCCAGATCACCAACTGCCATCCAGACCAAAATTTGCAAAAGCTAGAAGAATGTTTAGGGCTTCTTCACACAAACAAGCACAGCAAAAGTCAACAGCCATGAATCTCTCCTACAGGAGACTTGGGCAGAACTTCCTACCAGGAAATTTTCTATTCTGTGAATTCCCACAGCCTGGAACTTTCACTCCCAAAACTCAGGCGTAGTTCTTGTAAAATATGTATGATTTAGCAACGTTACACAAAAAGCCTTCAACATAAAGATCCAATTGAATAATTGTACCTCTCCTCTGCAGAGGAAAGAAGGTCACGTATTGCTTGAGTTGCAGAATGGGACCAATTTGCCCAGAAATAAAATAACCACTTAACTGTTATCTTACACTGCTGCATATTATCTTCTATCAGTCATACATACAAACTACTAAACAGAGGAACACTGGAGATAAAAGAAAAGAAGAGCAAAGCTAAACAGAACTTGCTAAAACAGAATCCAAAATAACTTAAGGTGAAAGCTGGGATCTGATGCAGCTCCTCATCCAAACAGCTATGAAAGAGATGCTCAAGCACTAACTCAGAGCTGCAATTTGAGCACCATGGGGCTACCCCACATTTCTCCTGCACACAAAGTGTCTTCTCCCAGTTCCTATGAAGTAACCTCTTATCACTTCTGAGACTTTTCCGGTGCTTTTGAATGCTTTAATAACTTCAGTAAAGTTTACATATCAAATGGAGATACAACACTTTGTTTGAGCAGCAACAAATAGGAGCCCCCTGTCAGACTATGAGGCCATCCTGCAGTCAGTATTAGCATCCTTCCATGCCAAACCACCTTCTTTTTACGGTAATTAGGATGCTGACAAAATAAAAAGATCAGCGATTTCTTATAATACATAGGAGATAAAAATTAATTTTCAAGATTACAGGATTCATAAAGCTACTCTATTTATCCAAGGTACTTTTCTCTCTCTCTCTGCACCCCCCTCCTCCCCCCCTCCATTATGTACACACTCTGATCTGCTACTTATTTCAGAAACTTTCTCTTTTGCCAACCTCTTGGTTAGGGTTCCTTAATGTCACTTCTTAAGTATGTAAGTACCACTCTTCTCTGGATTCACTGACTGCTGTTGTAGAAGAGAATTATTTTTCCCCAGTTAAATACCTTTCCAGTTTGCCATTAGTGTAATATTCTAATGCTTATTTTGGATTTTCTTAGAGTGTTTTTGTGGGGCAGTGGTGGCTAAATCAAACAGCGCAGAACTGTTTTTCTGAGAAGTTAAACAGATTAGAAGGATTAGGAACTGAGAGATGATATGAATCATCAACAATGTAAGGGTCAGTAGGAGACAGGAGCGTTCACCCACTGGCTTACTTGCCTATTAATCCATTTTCAGTTTCAAAGGCAAATTTGATGCGCTCTACTTGTAGTGGGTCCTCAATAACCTGTTTGGAAAGGAAAAGATCAATATAAGAAAGCTGTGTGCAATACCCATATCTATTCTACAAAATGGTTTTAACCACCTTAATGTGAAAAACAACTAAGCTTGTGTAGTTTCATATGGCACCAGATTATCAAGACTGAGAATTAAAAAGTAATAAAAACTCTGAAGTGAAGGATTAAAAGACGTGGATGTTGAAACTACCAGTCACTATTTTTTATTATGGATCAATACAAAAACCTATATCCTGTACCAAGTCAGTACCCTTCACCTACCAGTATCTCATGAAGCAACTGGAATATGTTTTTCAGTTCATGAGGGGGAGCAGTTTCCAGCTGAGTCTGCAAGTAAGAAATATAAAGTTACTTCAAAAAATATGCAGATGATACAAAGAATTACAAGACAGCTTTACAGATTTTTTGAGAATTTTTTTGTTTAAAAAGTAAAACTTAAAAATAAAACCCCAAACTCACCAATCCCTGCCCCTAAATCCAATGAATTGTACTGATTGTTCTGCAGATCCCAGCACCATTATAACCCAGTAAGACACAGTATGACCAAAGCTGAGGAGAAACACTTAAGCTTATCTTGATTATCTCCATACCTTGATGAAGTGTAGGACAGTAAAGGAGAAGTGCTCATTACAGAAGCAGCAGTACACCACCATCTCAATGAGAACTGACAGAGACCCAGTGAGCTCTCGTAACGCATACATCACCTAATGGGAAGGAGAAACCAGTTTCAGACACAGCCATACAATTGTTTCTAAGAAACAGATGAAGTTTATTATAGAATGCTATTTCTTTCCAGGAAGGATGCTGTTTTTCCTTCCAGCACGGCCCACTAAACCAAACCTCCTGTCTTATAGCACTCTGTTCAGCTCTTGCTGCCCACATCCAAGGGTCTAGTCAAGCATGATACATTAAATCAGAGCAACTCAAGTTAGCGCCTCCAGCTAATGGTAACTGACCACATGGGTGCTTGCAAAATGTGTTCAGCTGTCTTTGGTGACTGCATAAACTCTAACCAGACCCCTAAGTTTAGAGAGATACTGGAAATTTGGAAATTAAGGTATCAAGAAGAAACTAAAGCTGCCTTCTTGTTTAGGCTTAAAACAATAACCGTGTGCTCCCCAGCTGGATGCTTTTTAATATTCAGTGTTTATAATGTAAGGATACTTCAAAGAAATAACATCAGACCAGCTTTTAGGTTCCATCAGGGCAGAATTTAGAAACGATACCTCCATTAAGTAAGGTTTTCCCTCAGACAGGAATAACAAGGCTTCCACTTCTTCATGGAGCGTCAAAAGCGGACCTGAAGCGGTGATGCTTAGAGGTGGACGCTGCTTAAAGAGACCAGGAGCTATAACAGCAAATACAAAAACAATCCACTAATAAATCAGATTGTTCTACACACTGCTGAATACACTGCTACTCATCTGGCACCACGCCATCTCTAACAGCATTCATCTCAACCAGCTTTAGCTCGAATGATACTGCTCCAGGTAACAATCTCTTGCACACTGAAGTGTCATTTATATTACTGACAACATGAAGAAACAAACTGCAATAAGGCCAAAGCAAAATATTTGTATTTACTATGACTACTTCAAACTTAATTTCATTCCCAGTCACTGTCGCACATTCATCACATTCAGAACGTTTATCATCCTTTGTGTTTTTTGACTGCCTCCAACTCCAGAACCTTTCAACCATAAACAGAAACAACATTATTATTTTAAGAAGAAAACTTTAAACTCCTTCTTCAGGAAACTTGAGAACTTAGCTCCTCCCTTTTATTGTCTTTATTGCATAGAATCACAGAATATCAGGTTGGAAGGGACCTCAAGGATCATCTGGTACAACCTTTCTTGACAAAAGTACTGTCTATAGCCCAGCACCCTGTCCAGCTTAATCTTAAGAAGTCCAATGTTTGGGAATCTACCACTTCCCTGAGGAGGTTTTTCCAATGGCTGATTGTTCTTGTAGTGAAAAACGTTGCTCTTGTGTCCAATTGGAATCTCCCCAGGAGTAATTTATACCCATTACCCTCCATTGAATATCTCTGTCTCTTCTAAGAAATATCTAGGAGAGTATTTTATTGCTTGTTATTCAGTAGCTCTGTCTAATCCCCTTCAGATTAGCAAAAGGCGTAACAAACCTAACCAAAATACAGCCTGTTTGGCTGCAAATCTGTCCCAGCCAACAATAACACAGCTTGATTTACTCACATGAGGCAACACAGACCTTTTAGGCACATGGGGGAAGGTAGAAGGCATAATAATGCTAAACATCAATATTCTCCCCCAACCCCAGTGCCTGCAATACTGTTTACCACAGCCTCTCAGTTCATTTACAGCAAAACAAAGAGTAATCAAATGTATGCCTTAAATTTAAAGTGATTGTATGTTTCCTCACTAATATTACGATACTCTCAGTCAAAGTAACTGAAATGCAAAGGCACCAGAAAATATAAAAAGGCAGTTCTTACCAATATTTCTTTGTGAGGAGACATCAGAGTGCAAAACAAGTAGTGCTACAGTGTTGTGAAGATACCCAAACTCACGTGCTTGTGCTGAGCTCCACCTGCGATTCTGTTTGGGCCAGAAGAGAGATTTAATTAACTTCTGATGGGTTGATTAGGTCAACTTCTGCTAAGTCAAACCAAAGCAATGTCCTTAACAGTCCACCACCATGTTCTAGTATTTTGAGGTTGATGAAAATTTTATTATCAAAACCACAATGCTCACTTCTGCCAATGCTGCTACTTTCATGTTACCACATAGGTAGGCTAAGACTTCCATGAAGTTTACAGAATAATCCATGTAATAGTCCATTCTACCACATTAAAAGTATTTATCTATAATTTAAATGTTGTAAAAACACGGAGATGAACAAATTACAAAAAAATCCACGTTATGTAAGCGTTACCTGATTACTCTGCCGGTTGGGGCCAAGGAGAAAGTTGATCATGTGCCTCAAAGCAGAGTGTCTGAGAAGAAGACTGCTAGCCCTTATTCCCTGCTGTTTGGACAACAACAAAAAGTTACATTCCTGTGCAGGTAAAGAACTAATGATCTAGGGAACAAATGTAAAAATGTATAGGCTACACACTACTTTTCCAACTCTAAATTTACACAGGTCAATAAGGTACACCTCTAAAACCTGTCTCATTATCTAGAGTACGTGACATAAACCAGACCAGAATCAGCATAGGCAAAATAAATGTAGCATAAACCCCAAAACATCACAAAAAAATACAGAAATAGAGAGAAACCATACTGGAGTGAACAGCACAGTCCAGTCAATTATTCTGTTTTCTGTATGACAAACAAAATTTTTTTTTTTTTTTAAGAACAGCTCAAACTACCACCCCCCCAAAACAGAAACCAAACATTCAGACTTTGGAATTGACATCTTCCATAGGTATACTTTACTTGTATATTTTTGTGTGATTTTATCCTAAATCCAGTGTTCAAAACCATTTGCTTTTCAAAAACATAAAGAAAGAATACTCTAATAAAAGCTTCAGAAGTGTTTCACTGGGCTGCTTAAATCTCCTGCAAATATGGATGACTAGCTGTTTCACTACTGTCCTTTAAAATTAAATTAAAATGAAAAAAAATGGTTTCTTACCTTTTGTACAAAGTTGTTAAATAGCAAAAAGTACTGAGCACAGTTTTTACAGTTTTCAGGTACATCTTTATCCAGCAGAGCAAGTAGCACCTCCAGTAATTGATGTAGACTTTTTAACTGTGAAAATTATTAACTTGAATGTAAACAAGTCATCTACTGCTTAAAAATCAAAAGCATTTCACATATCACAGTTAAGGTATGGTTAACAGAATTGCATCTATGGTCAGATACACATGCTGGATGAACAGCTCACAAAAGACTGCAGCCTTCTCATTTTAAGTCCTCTGAATGAAAGCTGCACATATTAAACAACAAATTACTGAAAGCATTGGCACGTAGGTAACTTGCTCAAAGAGGTGGAACTCAGCAGTTGCATAAGTTTGCAATATTTTTAGTGCAATTCAAATTACTCCTCAGAGAAAATTGATGTTCAAATGTTCCAGTCATTACAGTAATACAAACCAAACCAGATTAGACATAAACTGCCACTCAAGGTCTCATGTTGTCACATTCCAATATGCAAAAACCAATGTTAGCACACTAAGGGTATACACACTGACATGTAATTTATTGCATCTTAGTTAATAAATAATAACTAACAGCCTAGAGAAAGTAACCAAAAACTATCCAGCCATATTGTAAACGTTCATCTCCCTACTGCAATACTCTGCTTGTAGGAACTCAGAGCACTCTTCCCTAAAATCACATAAGACAAGCTTTCTTAACAGAAGCCTATGTAACCATAGTGCCTTCCCTCCATGACACTTCATGGAGGCACGGATTAGACAGAGTTGGAAGGGACCTCTAGAGATCATCTAGTCCAATTCTCCTGCTAAAGCAGGATTGCTCAGAGCACATCACTCAGGACTGCATCCAGGCAGGTCTTGAAAATCTCCAGAAAAGGGACTCCATGACCTCTCTAAATGAAAAAGAATACAGACCCCCAGAAACCAGACAATCATTTGATGGGGAAAAAAAAAAAACCAAACTTATTTCAGACCAAACAAGACTTGGACACTTAAAAGTCTCCAAGCCCCCAGTGACAGCTTACAGGAATACGCGAGAACAGAGAACGCAAGAACTTCAGTCTGAGTCCTTTTAATACAAACGATTTGGTTCAGGTGTCTGAACCAAATGATGGTCATTTCAGGTGACAAATGACTCCTTTTCACAAATTTCCTGCTGAGCTTTCCTATAATATTAAGATTAGTCCAATGTAACACTTCCTAAACTTACTCTCAAGACTTTCTAATAAAAAAATAAAGCCTTTGAATAATAACCATAGCTATGGTCTCTAGAACAAGACGGCTCAGTTACTGCTGCTACAGGCTTCTGAATGAGGAAGGAGAATCAGCTAAAATTTAAGCTGATTTCTGGAATGTCTCAGTTACAGAAAAAAACAGAAAAAATCTTAAAACACTGTTTCCAAACTATTAAAATAATATGTGATGTCAGTTTGTAAGGCAAGCTGAAACCAGGCAGAATTGTTTATAACCAATACTTTGAACTTAAATTCTGAGAATTACACAGCATGTTACCTCCTACAGTAGGAGCAGACAAGCGTTAAGCTATTCAAGAAACAAGCATGGCCAAGATGACAGCTTTTCACCTTGTCATTTACAAATCACATAGAATTGTCTGCAAACACAGCAGGAGCCATTAGGTAGAGACAACCAGCAGGATCACTGGTGATGAGGTGACAACTAACCTTCTCCTGATAAAGCAAGGCACTGTCGAGGGTTTTTTCAAGAATAGTGGCTACAGCAAGTCGCACCTCTCTCACACTGCATTCCAGGAGGAAAGTCCTGGAAGATAAAAGGGGAAGCTGCAAAGAGAACTGGAATCAACGTGGACACACGGTTTCTATGATTAAGTGCGGTGGTTGTTATTTTAAAGAGGGCAACAGTCTGGATACTTCTTGTATTGTACTTCCATGGATAAGCTTTAACATATTTTCCTGCATTCCTGCTTGTCACTGTAATATTTTTTTTATGCTTATTCATTCAAATAACAAAAGAGCTGAAATGAGAAGCTATCACAGAATCTTGTCCTTCCATACAACTTCAAGGATAAAATTTTCTTCACATTGACACATCTAAGTGTTAGTTCTCCAAGAATTTGCCTTAGGTGTTTTCAAAACAGCGATTATCTGATCCTGAGCTTGCTGAGAAAAATTCCTTCCAGTTTATCTGTGATCAGCCAGGTAAGTATTTATCTTACCCCAAACACTTTTACCACATTCTCCTTCCTCACCACTTGGAGGAGTGACTAGATATAATCTTAAGCACATTCCAAGGCACTTCACTGAATTAAACATCTGCAGCCTCCTCCACATACACGGCACTATTTTATTATATTTTCAGAAAGCTACACCATCAGAGAAAATACGAGAAATAAGAACTTTAATGATTATCTAGATTGTCTTTTTAAAGAATGTGCACAGTAACTCTTTTGGGAATACAGCAGTATAGGCCAGATCACATTATTAGGACACTTTACTGATACATGGGACATAAAAAACGTACAATAAAATTACCAATACTTACTTTACAAGCTCCCGGCCCTCTGGCCCGACAAAATATTCAACTAACCACTGACAAGCATCAATGCTTTTGGAGAGCAGTGCATCTATGGTGGCAATCCATTCTTCTGTATCAGCCCTGTCACAAAGCAGAAGCAACTGTCAGTAATGAAAGAGAAGAAACACCTCCAAAAACCAAGCCAAGTTTCTCGTTTGCCAAATAGAAAGAATTCTTACTTTAACTGAATACACATTAGGTGGCTTAAGACAAAAACACTTAGAGAACCATTTTGGAACAACCTGCTGGTTTTAAATCCATTAAATGCCCAAACTACTACCACCAAAATGACAGACAGCTGGGAGAGACATTATCACAAAAGCTAACAGGCAAACAGAATTGAAGCTGGTTTTAGTTTCTTTCTCCCCCTTTTTATGTTCTTGTGAACTCAAGAACTAGAGGATGTACCTGTCTATGCTACCCACAGTATTCCAAGCTGCTGCAGGTATGACAAGCAGGAAAACCTCAAAATATGTTGTTACAGCACCCAGAACAAAGTTTTACCTGAGTTTCTTCTTGGTTCGGAGATAGGTTTGGAAGAGGAACTGGACTGCCAGCTGTAAGCTCACCTTTGCCATGCACGGATAATAAGGATGCTTTACCTTAGTCTGAAAGAAACATCAAATTTACTTTAGAGCAGAAGTATGCCTGCAGCACATACGCTGTTCTCTCAAATACATCAATGTGTTCTAGCCACATAATTTACTTCGTTTGGAAAAAATAAAACCAAGCGTTTTTCTGTGCTAAAAACAGTCTCTGGTGCTGATTATGCTAGTTAAAAATATGCTAAAAACAAGAACAAACTTGCTGTAAAGACCACCAGATCTGTGAACTTAATAAGTTTAATAAATGCTGGTTTGTTTATTACTCCATTTAGAAAAACTTAATTAGTAAACTGCATTTCCAATGAAAGTATCAACTTTTTGAGGTGACTAACATCAACTTTTGGTTCTTCCATACAGAAAGGAATTTCTATCCCTCGAGCTCAGTTTGCATCATCAAAAAAGGTGTGTGTTATTTCAGAAATTTTACTGTGACACAGTGACATTTCTCCCACTGCTAGAACAGGAGGCCAGAGTCAGCTCTGAGACTAACGTTATCGGTGTGAAAAGTTATTGGAGACAATGAACGGCTCAGCTGGAAAAGCAAAAGCTGGAAAATTCCCTTTCAGTTTTCCTGGCTGTGACCCTCAGAGCTTCTGTGGCCGTTTTTATCCAACAAATCCTCACTACTCTAGAATCTAGGTACTTACAGCATTCAGTGAAGCTAAAGACAGAACAAAACTGAAGTAGTCACTACTGTACACATCTCTGTTCTTCATAAATTTCAAGTTTTCATCTCTCACCATCTGTAAAAGAAGACAAAAATAAATTTAAAATGTTGTCAAAGTATATTTCTCTAAAATTGCACTTTTTATGTAGACACGCGTGGTGTTTAAAAACTGTTGTCAGCCCTATTCTCTGAACACTCTGAATCACTACTTTACTGGAGTGGAAAATACATACAGATAACTTAGAAGATTTGTATAAATCAGTCATTTTCTTCCAAGAACATTACAAAACTCAAGAGAACAGATGAGAGACTTAATCATTTGGCCATTAAAGGAAAAGAAAAAAGAAGAAGTTGCTGGTAAGTTCTATTTTTCGTTTGCTTTTAATAAAAAAAGCCAAGAGATCATCCTTCAAACCTGAAAGGCTTGCCTGACAAATTTACATGTACAGAGCAAGGAGCTGTGGTGTAATTACAAGCTGTATCCACAATAGCATAACTAAATGCCAAGCCCCTCAAATGAGATTTTGCTGAAAGATACTCAATAAATTTGAGCCAAGTTCTGTCTTGTAATAATACAACCTTGGACACAAGAAGGCCTGAAGTGACTATTAATGCCCACGTGGAGGCCTCGCACAGCCTGCAGAGTTTATTCTGCCTGTGTATGTACCACTGGCTCTCTTGCAGATCAGCAGAAAGGTTTGTGTTCAGAAGGTCAAATATATACAAGATTGTACCCTCTCCTGTGCGGACCAGAGCTGCAGGCCTGCAGACTAAGACCTTCTTCTTAGGACAACTAAACCATACCCAGGTTCTGTCATCCTCTCTGCTCTGCCAATGCCATCACACCTATGTTTTCAGTCCCAGCTTGCAAAGTTGCCTTCAACATCCTTGTTTTCCCCTTTGAGAACATATTCAGTATCACAAAAGCTAACAGACAAACAGAATTGAAGCTGGGTTTAGTTTCTTTCTCCCCCTTTTTATGTTCTTGTGAACTCAAGAACTAGAGGATGACTGTAATTTGCCATCATCTCCATTCTTCCTCAAGTGTTCTTCAAATGAAGCACCTTCTCCACTCTCATCTCTTCCTGCTTCCATTGCTTTGACTAATTTGCCTGCAGTTTCTTCAAAGCAAGGAATGGTGGGGCAGTTTTGTGAGAAGGGACAAAGATTACAATAATGTACCACTGAGCAGCTTCTTAGTGACTGTGTCAGAATCCAGAATTATTTTATAGCTTTGCTTTCAAGACTGAAATTGCTTCACGATCACCTTCAGAGTCACTGTGTTCTTCTCACTATGTGTTTAAATTTCCTACCAGTAGGATTTAGTTGCCACTTTGGTGGGAGTGCTCTACCTGATATATCCGCACAGGCATTTTCTCTACAAAAAGTCCCTTTTTTTCTCCTTTTCGAACCAGCTTGGTCAAGATGGAGAGGCGGTCACTGTTGGGCCTGTGGGGTCGAGGTGACGACTGGGGTGAAATTTCTGGTGAAGATGGAGCAGATCTGAAATACATACAAGCTCAAGGTGAATAATGAAATCCTATGACAAATCTACAGTCAAGTTTAAGATTATATTGGTGTACTGAGATTTTAAGGCAAATTTAGATGACTGTATAAATACTTCTTGAGGCTGTCAGTCAGCTTGACCTTCTTCGTGCAATAGCTACAGCAGCATGGAAGAGGAAATCATAAAAGCAATAAAAGACTTCATTCAGCAGCTTGAAAACCAACCCAAACCAGCGGAAGGGTGAGTATACTCCTTTGTCAAACAGGAATTATTCATTTCTTAGTTCTGGAGTTCGAGATATCAACACAGGAGAAACCTTTACAGAGGCAAGAGGGACTTACAATGAGAGGTCCTCGGCTTCTTGACGCACAACACTCACTCGACTTTTCTTTGGTAAGACTGGAGAGTTCTGATCAGACACTCTCTGGTAAAACAGCATGTAGGCATTCCAGTAGCGCCGACGCACATCGGGGTAAGGGTTCGCTGATGGGAGAAAAGGCATTCAATTAAGATCTTTGAAGGTTTAGCACCTTCTTCAGTCCTACAGGGAAGTGAAACTGGGTGTACAAGCAACATACACTGTGCCAGTATAAAGTTGTTTGTCAGATCAAAGCCTCAGTCTATGTTGACAAATAATGAAAGCCTAAATTTTAAAATATTTTTGCAAAAGAGTATATGTATTTTAAAAAAAAATAATTATCAGAATTATGAAATGTGTATTGGTGGAGAGGTATTTGGAATTAAATCCTTAAAGCATGGAAAAGTTTAACTATATGATGCCACACCATGTTCCACGCAGAATCATCTTCACTAGCCTAAATTAAGGCCTCTGACTTTTTCTTGGTGGGGTAAGGGGAGAAGCTGTTTTGATTCTTTTTTGGTTGCCTTTTTTTTTAGCATGGTGCCTTTTTATTTTTGAATCTCCTCTGCTAAGTCTACAAAGTGCTGAACAACAGGAAATCAGGTTCAGCCAATGTTACACGATACACAAGCTGTTACGTCCTTCAGCAAAAAGAAAATTTTAGGGAAAAAAATCTGAAGGATTTTTAGACTAATTAATTTAAAGAAGATAAAATGGACTGAGCTCTATGTCTACCGAGAACCATTATGAATACAGAGCTAATGTAAATCACTGCTTACATTGATCATAGACTTTAGGTCTATACTCTCCACCGAAGCATTCATATTCCAAGGTTTCATCAGTTAAATCAAATTCTTCAACTACAGTGTCATTAAATTTATACCACTTTCCTTTTCCACATCCCCTGTGATCAAAACAGAAACAGTTACTTGATTATCTAGTAAAAAAAAATCAAACAAAACAAAATAACAAACTACCCTAGAAATGACAACTCACATTTGTTTTGACAGTAAATGGAAAGCTTAGTTCAATTAATGTCAAAGTTACATTTTAAAAGAGTACACTCGATTTAAAATATGAGAAGAACATCACCTGCAGGTGTCATGGGAAGCCCTCAGACTGAGATACAAGGAACATAAGAATTCCCAAGACTTTTATAATATGGATTATTGTCTTAACACCCACGGTGCTGGGTGTTGGCTCACTGTACGTCCCCCAGACAATTAGTTTTCAGACTGGGCTCTCTGCCCCCCAACAAGTCTTCTCAGCCATTACCTCCTGTCCTTTATAAAGGAGTAGTAGTGCCCTGCATGGGCCTGGCCGCTGTGAACAATCACACCAACAAGCTCGTAGTTTTCCGTAGGGGCAACTTTCTTCCGGGGGGAGCCTCCGCCTCCTTGATCCGTGTTCCTGCCATTGTCCCCCACTTCCGAGGAAGAGTCTTGGCGAGCCATCCCTGACACAGTGTAAGGTTCCATATTCAGCATCCAGGGAAACTGTTTGAAGAGACATTTCAGATTAACTGAGAGGTTATATTGTGTACATGATTAGTGTGATTTTGAGAACAGTATTAGTGCTTCCCACATTGGGAACACCAAAAGAAAACGCAGTACTTCAACTTTTTATCCTTATGACACAGAAATTAAATAAAGAAAATCTTTATGGATGTTTTTGCTCTTGCTTCCAGAAAGGACCCCAAGAATGATGCAGACAAGACCAGCTCAAAGGAGAAAAATACTTATTTTCTGTAGCATTATCATGTTTAAGTGTACCACATGCTCAAAAGCCCTGTAACAAAACGTGGGGAAAAGAAGAAAGAATGAATAGGAAGAGTGAGAGTCCCCTCTGCTGTCCATTCCACAGTGGAGTGGGAGCGTGTGTCAGAGAAAAGTTTCCTTACCCTTATTTGTTCATCGTATTTAATAGAACGTCCGCTCTCCCAGTCAAAGCCAAATCTCATCAGGTGAATCACCAGCAGGCTAGGTAAGACCTTAATGCATGTGCGCTTCACTGTAGTTCTCTTAAAAAGAAAAAATAATATCACCTCTATCTATATATCTCAAGCAATCTGTAGCATTATTTTATAGATGCATAATCACAGCCATCTCGAACTGACGTACAGTACAGCCACAGGAAGCAGGATGACCATAGGATGACTGTAATACGTACAGAGAGTACCCTATCAGAGGTATTACAGAGTTTGTGCAGAGTTTGGTATGATACAGAACAGGTTACCATCCTGCCATCCTTCTAAATGTTCAGTCTACAATATGAGTTACAGGGAATGAGGAACACTACCTGCATGGGTTTAATTTTTTGATTATGTCTTCAGTGTAGAAAGCATTAAGCAGCATCTAAGCATGGCTTCTATGACCACACTTCCGAATGCTTAAGAAGATATCAAGCTACAGCTGAATCTTCTTTCACATACATTAAGAATCAATACCTTTTCTTTGCACTTTTCACAATAGTATGCATTGCTTCCTTCCAGAACTTCTCCTCTAACAAACTGATCCAATGATATTTCCAGACTTTGACATGAAGTCACACCCAGGTTGAGAGCCATGAAGGCTTCCTCCCGCTCATACCTAAATTCAGGAAGAAAAATAGTCATGGCATGGACAGAGCAGAACACATCCAACTTGCATTAACAAGCCATATGCTTAGGAAAGAATATTGCATTTGCCCCACAGCTATCAACAGCTGTGATGCTCACAAAGGCATATGTCTCTACCTTCTTGTAGAATTTTGACCTACATATTTTGATAGTTATGGGAGCACATAACTTGGTAACTAATGCACTAAATTTAACATTACCTGTGAGGACAGTCCTTGCAGATCTTCTGATCGGAGAAGATACCTTGAAAAGTATTCTTGAATATTTGGTCTCTTCCTATTTTCTGTTGGAGATGTAAAGTTAGACATCAGATGGATATATTGCAAAGTGAAAGACCAATAAAGTAATTGGAATTTTAAGCTTCCGAATACTTTGTAGATTATAAAATAAGCCGAATGGCTCTCTGCCTTCTTTTCTGAAGAACAAAGGAGAAATAGAGAAAAGGTACCATGGAGATGCATATAAACAAGGAAAGAAATCCCTGAGGTTTTTACCTTGAGGTACTCATCCATTTGATCTATAAGACTAGTGAAGAACTCGTAAGCATCCTGTTGCTCTCTAACATAGAGTTCCTTGTTCCACATCTTGAAAATCTATATAAACATAAAAAGGTGGTTGTTTCATATCCATATCACTAAAGAAAGTGATCTTTTGAAAATAAGTTTATTAAATTTTTTTTTAAAGTAGAACTTTATTTCTAGAAATTTTGCAATGAGAAGAGGCTGAATAAATGATTACTTGTTAAGTAGGATAACTATATTTAAAAAAAATTAAAATGTAATACCTTCCAAAAGTTCTCAGGTACATAATACTGTAGCTTGCTTTCCATCAAGTGACCAAAAAGAGACTGAACTTGATAGAACACATTGTCATCTGGATTGTCTGTATCATCATCAATGGAAAGCAAGGCCTGGAAGGTAACAAATAACCTTATAAAATTGGTTCTTGGCAAAATTATTACAGACAATTGTCACAACACAGAGCACAACAACTTATAATTTATGCATTTATTGTGCACACACACAAAGTTTCATTATTTAAGCAATTCATTTAAAACTGGTGCTAAAATGAACTTGCAGTTCAGGTGACAGCGATTCCAAAAAGAGGACTTTACTAAATGCTTAACCAATTACCTCTGGGAGACCAGGCTGCATATAGAGCTGCTGGAAGACAGCGTTCATGTAACAAGTGGCACCACCATTCTTTAGTCCCACAAATCCTGAAGTGGAGCGGCTATCCACCGGTGGAAGGTACTAGAGTGACAAACGCATTTTTGGTCCCAGTTAAGTTAGAAAATGTTAGAATAAGACTCCAAAAACATACTACAGGTTTTATAATCACTTTTACATGAGCTGCTAAGAGCAATTTAATGGAAAGCCAAGAATATAAATTCTGAAAGATCACAGGAGAGTTGTATCTGGTGATTTACATATTTAACATTTTACACAAAGCTGTTGAACTTGGCCTCACATATATCTAAATAAAAATGGTGATATTTCGAAAAGATTTATTTCTTGTCCAGATAATAACTGAGAAAGACTCGCTGGCATATTTGGTTCTGAGGAAGATCAAATGGACCCGTATTTACTCCTATCTGCTTTTTGTCATTTTAAATTCAAGACCATGGAAATTTCATGAATGGAGCAGTTAAGCAGATCACACAGTACCCCAAATCGTACTAATACAAATCAAAAAAGGCTTCTTGCTTACATCAAACTCCTTGGTAAGTGCAGGGTCGCACTGGTGATGCATAGAAAGTAGCTCTTTCGTGATAAGCTGGAGGTTGGAAGGAGAGCTATCAGCCAGCATTACTAACACCTCATAAGCAGCTAATCGGCTATCTGCTGTACTGCACCTAAAAAGAAAAACATATTTGAGATCTATTTTGTAGATGACTCAATTATTTCTATTTCCAGAATGCCATATTACTCAGAACAAGTGACAATTAATGCTCAAAAGGAACACTTTAAATGATAAAACATTCCTGAGAGACCACACAATGCTATTTTTTCTGCCTTGGAGAAGGCAACAGGGGAATAAAAGAATAGGAAGAGCAGCAGCAGAAACACTCCTTTAAATAAGCCTCCCTTACTGACATGGAGTCACCTGTTGTTAACATTCACTAATAATTAAAAGTAGAGACCCTGAAAAGGCTGCACAGAATTGGTTGTACATCTCAGGACAGACAGACAGATACTCTCTATCACTGTAACACTGATGGAGGGATAATGACTTCTTTACAAAGAGATAAGCTTTGAAAGAGCTGGACCAGATAACTTACTTGCTACAAGAGATGACCTTAGTCCTAAACTGTGTTAGGCCAGTACAAAAAACACTTCTACTTGGCTCTTTTCAGTACATCAAACACACTGGCTCTTTCTTCTACAGGCCACAGGAAGGCATTATTTACTTCAAGCAAACAAAAGACCACAATGGAGAAAAGCTGGAACACAACACTAAAGGTGCAGCAAGCCCCATTCAGTTGATGAGTTGCTAACTGCTCCCCAGGAACCTTCTCTAGGGTTTTGGAAAGGCAGCACAGATACACCTGATCCAATTCTAACACCCTGATGTCCAATTCTACAAGTCAGTGTAATGCGAGCAATCCAGCTGTGGAAGCACAAAACTGCACATGAGTTCATTTACCCACCACTCCAGATATTGTACGTCAGTAACAGAAGGCAGGTGGGACAGGAAAGAAAAAGCTCCCTTTTCCCCAGCTGATAATAGCCCAGAATAGATCAAATATCTCAACTGCAAGAGGTCTTGCTCTCAGCATTAGCTTTTTACACAAGGCAGTTCTTTTGAAGGGAAAAAGAAAATAGTGGAACTTTTGAAATTCTCATTCACAAGGGGCTTGGAAAGTTACTTTCCTGTTCCTGCTTCGATTTAGCCAACTTCCCAAGGAATGAGGAGCTAAAGGAGTGCACCTTGGACTTATGAAATCAGCACTTGAGTTGTGCTTGTCAGTTCATCACTGATATAAAACAGCAAGGACTTTAGAAGTACAGAAAAGCAAAGATTCTGGGTCACATGAGAACTCACAAAAAAAAAAAAAATGTTATCTGGGACACTTATGTAGGAAATGTATAAATTGGAACAGTCCAGTCTGGAGAAATGCTCCTACATAGGTATTAACTCCTAGTATCTGTAGCCCCAGTACGACATTTGCATTCATGAGAACCAGGAGAAAACCCAACATGAACAAAAAAGCAATTTTTACTTTGGATGGAAGTCTTGCTGACTGATTGCAGCACTGCCAGCTGGAGAATGGCTATTCAGAATAATCCTGGATGCTCGGAAGAGGAAATCATCCAACAATGGCTTAATCAAAGATGAACCTGTAATGCAGCAATTCACGTTACTGTTAAATGCTTACATTATCACTGCAAATGTCAAAAGGTGTTCTGTAACAGCAAAATCACTTAATAGCACCTTATCTACAAAAATAAAATCCAAATATTTTATCAAATGTCAAAGATGGAAAAAAAAAATATTCCTTGTATCACTTCTACAAATTTATTATAATGCCTTCACACATACTTACTTACTGATAAGTCATTGTTAGCAGGATTCACGCTAGTCTAGTCACTTTAGAGTAAAAAGGAATTACTTACCAACCATTTCCTTCTCTGCCCCACAAAGTGAAAGGAGAGTCTTGATGAGCCTCAGATGTCCTGCCAACAGGATGTTATCAGCTTCACTGGTCTCACACTCAGCTGTGCGGTTGGGTTCAAAGTTGTCCAGCCAGGTGATCTCATCTTCTAACATGGCAGCAGGGCTTATCTTTAGCTGTTCCATTTCTGATGCTGCAAGAGAAAAAGAAAACCCTGAAAAATTAACAGTTCTATAAAAGCAGAATATAAATAGAAGGATTTCAAACAGTTTGGACAGAGTCTAGTTTCCCCCACAACATATACAAAATATACTTTCCACAAAGGAACTAATTTCACTTTCCAAAAGGAGTGAGCTGCTGCTACTGAGTGCCAGAACAGGCCATGCCAGACACCAACACAGAACAGTCAGGACCCTGGCAGGTCACATCGAGTTCACGGTGTAGGAACCCTTCTGTGAAGGCAATTCTACACCTTGTCTACAGAATGAAGTGCTTGGAAGCTGCAATCAGTGATGTATGTGCCTGTACATACTTACACGTGAGGTCATCCAACAACTGACATCTTAGATCAAAATATTCTGTACACTGGGACAAAAGTCTGAAACAAGTACAAAGAGAATAATAATTAAATTTAAAATCAGAAACTTTTTTTTTTTAAGTAGTTCCCTTCAAGTTCTGTATGCTCTGTCCATCTAATCCAAAATAACACAGCTATCTAGGTATGCTTCTGCATGCACACCCAGCAGCTCTGAAACATATTCCTTCCCAACAGCTACTCCTGCACGTTACAACTAACATTTTATCCTGCTTTTTTTCCTTCACCTCATAAAAATTTTATCAGAAAACAGTAAAACCTATTTTAACTTCTCAGTTACTCCTCTGTTCAGATTCCTCTAGAAGTCACTTTTTAAAATTACCATTAAATTCAACAACCTTTGGCCAGTCAGTTAATAACTGACACCTGAAGTCTTTGCAGGTGTATTGGGTAACACAGGCAACAACAAATCAGGTGAAGTCATGGGTCCAGATATCACTGAAAAGGCTGGAGACTTTAGGGTGGATTTCTGATCTAGATCTATGCATTACTATCAAATAAATTCAGTGTTACTGTCATACACCCCATAGCCTCTGTGCCTCCTGTAGGATTCTAGCCAGGTTCTGACTGCCATGGCCACATCCCAGAAAGGGCAGGTCTATTTAGTGATTACCGCCTCCTGGATGGGAAATCAGATAAAGCTGAATACTCAAGTTAAAATTCTTCTCTGTGAACTCTTATAGTTCAGTTTATTTCCCTTCAATTCACATCCTTCCAAAACTATCTGGGGCACGACAGGGATGTCTACTTTTGACAGACGCATCAAGTCCTAATCCCTTGTGCCTCAGACCTTCCACAGCACTACCCATTTAAAAATGTGAAATTTGCTTCCTCAATAAACACAATAAATCCGACCTACCTCTGGTTGATTCCTCTCATGATGCTGGTTGGTGACCAAAGAGGCAGCTGGGCACCAAGAACAACACTCAGGAGAAACTGGTTTGGCTTTTGAACATCCGGGTGAGCTGATGTGTCTGTCTGACTGAGGGTGTACAACTGGTCACAGGCAACACGACGAATCTGAAACAGTGCCATCAAACACTACAAGTTGCTTAAAGGTTGAAAAAAAAAAAAAAGACACTTCTGTTTTGCTAGAAATCTAACAGAAAAAAAAAAAAAAAAGAGATATTGAAACACTTGTGTAAAGGCAGACAATGATCTCTGCTCCCACCAGCCAGGGTTTCTCTATTTATAGGGATTTAGCAACCTACATTCATCCCTGAGATAAAGTCTCTGATGCTTTATCAAACACAGATTATAAATTCAGACAAGGGGGGAAAGATGCAACGACTTCACGAAACATACATAAGATACAATGAAATGAAGTAAGCGTGACTTGAAAATCTCTAGATTTTAGAATATCCAGAATAAACTTAAATCAGAAAGAATGAATTTTAGGAGGATTTTGACATTTGGAAGAACTTTTCAAAATTTAAGAGGAGTCCATTAAATCTTACCCAAATATTTTGAGATGAAAGTTACTTGGTACCTTCCCTGAAGTACTAGTTTTACAGAATTTGTCTCACCAAAATGAGAGCATTTTCTTTAGACTAGCCACAGCACGGCCCTGTGTGCCTCATGGATTAAATAAGACTAAAGAATGCAATACTTCAGCATTTTCTATCAACACATCACTAGATGCAGGAGTTACTAACAACTATAGAAAGGTTTTTCATTCAAATAAAAAAAAAAGTGGGGATGTCTGTAATGAACAATTTTATCTTCAGAACATATTAAGTGATCAAAGTGTAGCGTTTCACAAGTATAACATCTAAGAAGTTTTAATAGGAAGACCCTCACCTCAGCACTTGGTGATCCAAGCAGTATATCGATGATGAAATCAGCAACACAAGGCAAATTGTAGAAAGATCCTAGAACAGAAAAATGCCAGGCTATCTTATTAAAAATAATAATTATTATTTAAAATGAGTCAGTTACAGTCTTGCATTAAGATACCAAAGCACCTAGAGGGCACCCCCTTTCAACACTGAAAAGCAGTAACTATTATTTGCTTTTTTCCCCCATCTCCTTTCCATCTCAGTGACCAGCACCACATTCTAACATCATTTTCCTTCACCTTCCACCACCACCGTTTACACTTCCCGTACACAAAGGTTTAAGTACTAAACAGTAGCTGAGCAAACAGCAGCACTCACGGAATTACATACTTCAAAGCCAGTGCAAATATTTATATACTGGCAATAAGTCAGCTTTCTCAAAACATTTCACTAAGGCACAGCACTACATGCCTTGTTTCATGCCACCTGTTCTCCAGTCCTGGAAAAAATACGCTGTATTTTTAAATGAAATTTTGTGGTTTTAACTTGAGCTGTCTCAGCTTACAAAGCCAGAAGTTTCTCATGAATTTTTTTGTACTTGTTCTGCCACCTTCCTTATATTCCAAATAGTAATCGAATTGGATTTCATACCTAGTTGCTGGCTGCGTAGCTGAAGGCAGGTTACTAAGAGAGACAAGGCTTCTCCAGCAATGAGAGCATCTTTGGTGGACACAGACTGCTGTCTCACACAGATACCGGCGTGCAGAGCAGTGGGCTCTCCTTCGCTTCCTGAGCTGCAATTACTTCCTGCATTAAGAAATGAAGAAGTGCTGTAATCCATTACATTTTTTCAGATGCTTTCAGCTCCTGGACAGGTCTCTGCAAATTAAAAAACTTCTCCAAATGCTACATGAATATACAGCATTTTGCTCAGATTTGAGTAATTCAATCATACCATATCCTGAATGCGAAAGGACCCAAGGGAATCATCAAGTCCAACTCCGATGAATTCAGCTTCAGGCTTCAAAAGTGTTCAATTAAGGATAAACCAAATGCTTTCTTTAGAATGGTTTAAAGACAGTTAACCTACCTGAGCTGCTAAGTCTGTTTCGAATCCCAGCAGGGAATAAAGAGTTGCTCTCTTTTATTGGTTGACTACTGCCCACCAGGTCCAGCCGTCCTGCAGCAGCAGCCCAAGAGAGTCGCATGAAGCAAGCCACTGTGGAAGTGAAATCATTTACCTCCATGGTCTGAAGGAACAAGAAACAGCAGTTACTTCTGTGATATTCAACAGCTTTTCTTAATTATAGGAATAAGAGGAACGTATCTTCTGGATCATTTCTAATTGACATTTGGATTTGTTTTCTCCTCTTCTCTAAGCAGGCTGAAGGATACAAGAGTCTTTGTGTTCCCAAGGAGAGATTGGTGTTGCTCCCTTAATAGAAAGTAGGTAGTTTTTTTAATTCCCCACCAGGGTAGATACCCTTTTCACCTCTCCGGAGTTCAGCATGCTGATTTCAACCCCATCAATCCATTGGGGAAGCACTGCCCAAGAACCTAACACAGCATACTTGTTACATTAACTGCAAAGTTTATTTCAGCTGGACTCAACTTTGAAATGGATTGAGTTCTTGTCAGGTTAGATTGTTTAGCAAATAGCCATTCTCAGATTAATTACACTGACAGGCCTATAACGGGGGAAAATATCATTTTATTGGAAATAAAGATATTTCCTTTTTTCCTAGGATACCATCAAGCAAATTTCATTTTTAATGAAATACTCGAAACAACCTTGCTCAAAATTTCTAATTCAAAGAAACACAGACTACAAACCACAAATTCAAGCAGGAAATTGATTTTCTATTTTCTGTCTTTCTATTCATAGAAAATCAACAAGAATAAGATCTTGCAGTTAAGCAAAGGTTAAAATAAACCACAAGTAAGATTTTTTTTGTGTAGTTCTATTTCTGATAAGCATTTTTGGGGTACTGATTCCCTTGGTACTGCTAAAATAATTTCTGAGACTATGTCAAAATTCAGATCAAGAATGGGAAGAGAGACTGGTGGTCAGGATTTTCAGAGGCTTTTAAATGGAGCCTGGGCAAGAACCTGTATAAAAGGTAGACTTCTGATTAAAAATCCAGGAGTTATACCAGTGTCACTGGAGACCACACCATCACATCACCATAAATCATCAAACACTTCCTTACCTGGATGGCAACTCTTGCTGCTGGTATGATTTCTTCTACCCTAATGGAGGATCTATCAGACACAGAAAGCTGTCGGTAGGATGACTTCTCAGGTGTTCCACAAATGGACATCTGCCTACTGGCTTGTCGGCTGACATTACGGAAGGGGCGGGAGGACAATGCTTCTACCCCATCTTTAATGAAATCCTCATCCAGTAAGGTAGGCATTGTCTGGCCAACAAGCAAGAACCTACATTCACAGAGCAAAAAGGTCAGGCTTATTTTTGAATGTTCACAATAAATGAACGCAACAGAACTCAAAGTACCAAACAATCTTAAATATTACAAGCTGCACAAGCCAAGAAAGCAGCACTTTCTCTAATGCAAGGCAATTACATACCTTGCAAGTTGCAGGCAGATGGAGTAGACTCCCTGTCTTGTTTCATAGTCTACTTCTGATGGGATGGAATCTCTCTGCATCACATTCACCACCAAACTAAAAACAAATCAATAAGGCTCCGTTTGAAAATATTTTACATTAGGAGAGAGCTGCAATTAATTTACCTCTATCCTTCCCTTCTCATATTCAGTTAGTGGAGCACCAGTAAAACTGCCAAACTGGTGTCTTTGGAGACTAACATCCCCATTTCCTCCTCCTGCATCTACAGACGGAAGCTTTTTGTTCCTGCTGGAAAATGCTTCAGGATCTATGGGGCGTGCACAGAATTACTAAGAGCAACACATACTTGATAAATCTGACACAAGCACAAGCAGTATCGCCAGGTCTTCCAAACCACTCACACACTGTGCCTCAACTCTTATCTGAAGGGTCTGAATTTTGGAGACTAAAATTTCATTTGGTTCCCGCCACACAATCTATGCTTTGACTACTTAAAACATCCACTGGCATCTCTGCAGGCCATAGTGCAATGTAAACACTTGCAAATTCAAACTGAAGCACTTAAATGCCAACTATCCAAATATCAACTACCTTAGTAACAGCGACACTTCACAAGCTTTTTTGTGCCCAAATTTATTTTGGGGTTTAACAACTTGTACTCTGTTACATTGCTATGGCAGCTATAGTAGTTTTTCAGACACTGGATAATGAAAAAAAAACAGCTTTGGGTGGATTTTTTTTTTTCTCTGAAAAAGCAGTTGACAGGTGTACTAACGTGCTACAGTGTGGAAATCAGAAACCACACAAAACTGCAAACTAAATGAAGCGTTATAAACCGAGTCAAGATTTTGAAATCTAACCTCAAACCTCCTGCTCTGAGGAAGTTTTCACAGAAAGACTTGGCACAATTTCTTGCCATTTCATCATCTGCAGTTGGCATCAGCTTAGAGCTCAGTACCTACAATAAATGAACAAATAAGCATGTATAAACATCTCCCCTTAGTATTCTTTATCTGCTGAAGGTTAAAATTGTAACAGAAAAAAATCAATTACAAATGAAGCAATAAACAAAAATACTGACTACTGCTTTGTGTAAGTGTAAAGAGAAATCACGTTAAAAATATTCAGGACAAGTATGGCTATTACAGATATTTACTCTATAGCAAAGGGCATTTTTTCCCCATTGCAGTTTACTTGTTAAGGGAAAAGGAAAGTACATAGTCTAGCACATGAAATGTTGTCTTCCAGCTCAAGTGGTGCTCCTTAAGAGCCCAAATCCTTCTCCTTTCTAAATTTTCAGTTGACAGTATTGCATAAAACACCCTACAGATGGCTTAGTTATTGATTCATGCCTTCTGAAACATAATCCTATTGCTATTACTGTTCTTTTTTTTTTTGTAAAAGACGGTCCAGGTAATTCTACGGGCCTCATGAACCTCATCACTGTATCAACCCTCCTGTTTTAAGTTAGCACTAAACTTCACAGAATGCAATTATTCTCAGAAACATGGTCATAAGGAAGTCTGTGGTTTCTGTGGGTCAGATCTCATGTACATTTATAATCAATTTCAATTCACATTGCATTAAAAAAACCCCAACACCCAAACAAACAAAAGAACCCTATCCCCTTCCAAAACCCCAGAAGTTATTTACTTTCTTGAAAAGTCTCTTTGGCATGTACAGCCAACAATGCTGCATGTGGGAAAATAAAATACTTCTTTTCCAGACTCATAGGTCAGAAGAATGGCTAACAGAGTTCCCAGCGTGAAACCTTATCACAGCACTGCATGATATAACCCTGAACATCTGCAACATTTAATTTTCATCTCTTTCATACACTCTGCAAATTTCCTATATGTGTTTTTTTTGGGAAAGCAGTTCAGACTGGTTCCCATATTCTCAACAGATCACCACTTGAGGGGATAAAAAAAAAAAGCACATTATCCTTTTCCTGACAAAAATCATCTTCCAGTTGGCTGGACTTGAGGAGCAAGTCCACTCATGCAATCTACACATCTAATCCAATCTAGTACTTTTCATCTCTTGCCAGAAAAGCTAGAAATTTATTACTTGCTTTTATTATTTTCTCTGGCTTAGAAGCAGTAGATAACTGTTTCATCACACTGTACTGTAATACAACCTGCGAGTTCAACAAGATGCCCTTGCTGTGGTATGCTAAACCATTTGCTTTCAGCTGTAGAACTTGTCAACATATTTCAAAGACATCATCAAGTATCTCCCATTCCAGCTGTACAGGAAAAAAAAAAGGGGAAATCCTAATGCTCCAGTGTGATGACAGTGTAGGAAGATGAAGAGCTAACATTAGACTGCAGAAACCCAAAGGAAAGCAACAAGAAAATTCCTACAGCAATCCTGGCAATCGCCAGGAATGAAAGAGAGCAACTTTGCCCACTTTTTTGAAGCTGTTGGCAAAGGGTCCTCCAGCTTGAAGTTGTACAAACCACATTTGTAATGAGTCCTTGTAAACAGTGGGACCTGCAAGTACAACTAGAAATTGTCTAACTTCCTAAAGAGGATTACAGTGTTCTAACAATGCCACCAGCCAAACTCTCTTATACTCTTGAAAATCCATGCACTGAATACATGGAAAGAACTTTTTTACTGAGTCCAATCCACTGTTTTGGCTAAAAAACTTAGGAGTAAAAAAATTCTATGTAATCAACTCTCTCTCAAATTGAATTGAGAAAAGACAATTAATCTAAACAGTTCTCATTAATTTTTAAGAGAGCCAATTTTGCTTTTTAAATATATACTAAAAATCACATACTCAAGTTTCTGGAGATTCAAGCAGGAATTTTACCTAAACAGTAAGGACTGACGTTTCTTTACTTCTCTCCTTTTACTTCAGAACACTCCTACCTTGCAAATGTCAAAAAGAGGGGCCTGGCTTCAGAGTGAAGTCTCTAAAGGAGAACTTTTTACGTCTTTCATTCTGTGTAAAATTTATCACATACATAAAAGCAGACTCTGACATGGTATTTGCATTTTGCACAATGATCCTGTCAAGTTTCTTGGGCAGGAGTCTACTTTCAAGACTTCCTTAAACTTTAGTGCTCAGAAATACAAGTAAGAAGAAGTAAATTTGTTGTCTTACCTCTAAATTGTAGAGCACTCTGAAGGTGGACATGCCTGGAGCAAAAGATCTGAAAAGACTTTCTAGTATTGAACTAGCACTGGGCTGATGTTGGTGTTTTGAAGACAAGGAAGGTGATTTTGAAGACTGAGAACTTGATTCTGATAGCAGTGTTTTCTACAAGGAATAAGCCACAGAAGAAATACTTTGAGACTACTGCATTTTGTTGACATTGGCAATACCTTTCACATAATCCCTGTAATAATCCTCTCACCTCCAGCTGCTTGGAAATCAAGTCAATAATACTTAACACAAACACTATTTTACAGTAGAGTTTCAAATCCTTATAATCTGTCAGGGAATTTAAGAAAACTGGTAGTAAAATTCTTTTTGTTAAAATCACCAAGATTAGTTATTGTTTAATCCATACCTTCCTTCCCAACGAGTCAAGCTGATCAAGAGCCTCTTGAATGGCTGGGTCAGTGGGAATCAAGAGTAGAAGCTTCCTCACCCGCAGGGTTATCCTGAAAAGTTATCAGAAATTACTTGTGCACAATAGGGCTCAGCCACACTATGACCTGTTAGATGCCTGCACACTGCAAAATAAGTAGCTATTCAAGCTTTGCAGTGAGAGCATTTATTCAATATTTAATAACCATTTAGGTTGCTTACCTTGGCTCCTCTAGATTAGCAAGCTGGTACAGCATATCAAACACATTACACACGAGAGCCATGACTACTCCAGGGAGGGATTTCTCCTGAGGATTAAGCAGAAATACAAAGGTATTTTTCTCCACTCTCTGTTGCAAGGAGTATAAGAGAGCTCCTCACTGAAGCAACTGACCCACATGCCAACCCAGCCCATAGAAATCCCAGCTGCTTTCTAGACTGATACAATATTTGAATTTTTACATCACCCCATTTGCCTTTTAACGATTTTTGAAGCCAACTCTTAGTTAGGGTTGACATACAAAGCAGATCAGGAGTGTTCTGAACATGTCAGTTGATGCTTCTTAGTTTATTTTCATACTACAGCTTTATTAATAGTGGAAATCTGGAAATCCCTCTGTGACAATTTTTCACTGATTTTTTTTTAATTGTCACGTCTCAAAATTAAATCATATGGGTGTTCTGTGTTTAAAAGATCCTGTAGAGATTAATTATCAGGCTACAAGCCAAGCAGGCTACAATAGGTGAGACAATACAGATTATGAAGTCTGCATGCATAACACAATTGTGCATTTAAATGCTCTGTTTCAATTGCAGTTTGAAAGCAAAACCAGACTAGTAAAGACTGGATCCTCAAGCTGATGTGTACAGTTGTACCTTTTCCACCCTGACTGTGTACCCCCAGCTATCTGCCCTCCAGGAAAAATTCAGACTACTTTGCTCTACCTGTTCCATTGCATAGGACGAACTAAATACACTGCTGCTGTTGCTGGAACTGGTTGAGGAATCTGCAGAGCCCCCTGATGGAGTCCCACTTCCTGATGTTTTTACTGTAAGGACTTGTTCATCAGAAAAGCCCAGCTGGTGGAGTAGTTTCTGATCTTTGTTTACAGTTAGCTGCAAGAAAATAATTGTCATTCAGTTCTGGAAGAAAGACATAATTCCATAAAGAATTAAAACTTTTTGTAGCTAACATACCAGGCTGTCATTGGCAAATATCTGTATATTATCCACAGGCGAATTCAACATCTTTGCTATCTTCCACCTGACACTCCCTACAGTTTCATTGCTGTGAGCCTGTAAAATTAAACAGCACTGGTTCAGTAAGGCTGCTCAAGCAGTGAATTCCAAGAGAAAAAAAAAGAAAAATCTTCCATTTAAGTTTTCCTGCTTCTCTGCACAGGCTGGTAAAGGTATTGTCCACATCAGAGTTTTCAAGTTGACTGGAGACCCTAAAACCAGCCTACTCTGTTCAGTCCAGGCATAAATAGCTCCAAGAGCAGCTATGTGATCAATGCTGTGTGACACACACAACCTGTGCACACCTACCTCTATGGTGAAGGTATCTTTGGTAGACTCGTACGTAACATTGAGCGTTAAAAGATGTCCATGGAAAGAGGCACCATGAGGTAGAATAGTTCGGGGAACAGAATAAAGGTCCTACAGGAAGAAAACAATGACAGTAAGTACCATCCTTGAAAACAAAGACATTTCTATGATGGTATGTAACAACATTACTAGAATTGCATAGGTTTAAATAACTTTTACACTATTTTAATAGCATCAGAAGTTGTGTTCTTAACCTCGCCCAGTAAGGAATCACGTATCTTACCTCTATTGTTATCACATAACGCTCTGCCAACAGCAGCAGTCTCTCAATTATGACAAGTTTAGTTGACCTAGAGATAAACATTGAAAACAAAAGTAACTTGTCTCAGAGATGACTATTCAGCGCCCATGGGTAACTGCCATGAATTAGAGGTCTTCAAATAGAACTCCTTAAATTTGGAGTTAATTTATTTGAAATTAACCAGGAAAACAGGCCAAGAAGCTTGTGTTACACTCCTTAAAGTGCAGCCAGCTTCAAAAGTAGCTTCATGTTCCTAAAGGTTCCCACCCTGCACTCATATATTTAAGCTACGAACAAGTAAAGCTCGAGGATGAAAACCCACCACTTTCCCTCCCAATTAAAAAGAAAAACCAACAAACCAAAACCAAAATCCTGCTCTCCCAGAAATATTACACGATTAATAGTCTGGAAATAGTCTGTGGGGTTTTTATTGTTTGTTTGGTTTTGATTTTTGGGGATGTTGGAGGGTGGGTGCTGGGTTTTTTTATTTGTTTGTTTAAAATAAACTTTTTTCAAATTTCTCTTTGGAACTCAAATTGCATCGTAATTGGAATATTTTATTGAGAAACCACCAGAATATACTAACTACCAATACTAAGAATTTTAATTAGCACTCAAAATCATGTGGGGAGCAGCTGGAAGAAAATGTTTACTGTCATATTTATTCTTTTAAAGGCAGGCCTACCTGTAAGGAGACTGAACTGATGTTGCTACCGTAGGCATTGCAGTTGCTGTAAGCATTTTTGTAGCTCTTGTAACAGCATGTGTTAATGTTGGACCACCAAGTGCAGAACTGGCAGCCTAAAATCCAAAGCAAAGTATACATGATGGTTTAGGTGTACTATAGTATATTCTGGAAAGCTAAGTGGACAAAAAATACTTGTGGAAAGAATGTTTTTCTTTAAAGAGAATTACCATAGTCAATTATTCTAAGACCCAGAACTGAAAAAGGATGTAGGTACAAGAACAATTAAAATTCATCCTTTACCTCTAATCGTGTGTAGCAGTCAGCAATGAATTTCTTGTGCAGTGATACAGAATCCTAAAGATAAAATGTAGAAATAAATTAGAACTTAAACCAAAATAATGGGAATTACTCCTAAACTGACAGAACTCAAGAAATTGCACATTTTAACATGCACATTATGAAGGTTCTATGCATGTCAAAGCACTTTCATGTAAGAAACATAAACCCACCTTTTTCAATCTAGGAGTTAGATTAATATAGCTGTAGTTTATTATCAACTGAATAGCCTCATTGGCAATTTCTTCATCAGGTGACTCCATTGCAATCTTCCAAATGAAATCCATTCCTATTAATTCCAGTTTTTCTACACTCTACACAAGAAAGAACAACAGTAAAACACAACAGGATTTCTTACACAATAGCTTGTTGAACCACAAGAACAAAAGAGTCTTCCATCTGCCCGAAAAGCATCTTTTAACTGAATCTTAATAATTTTCTTTTCCAACACGCTGCCAAGCTTTGGCAAGGGCAAAGTGCAATCAGTAGCTGTGGATTTGTATGTTTATACTAGAAAAAAATAATTGTTTACAGGTAGGTAAACAAGTTCCAAAGAAGACTCTCAGTCAAGTCAACTGAAAAATTAAAAACTTCAAAAGCACCGAGAAATTTAATTGGGAATAGAATTTACTTCACAAAGGTCAACATGGTAATTAACCACATAATAAGCTGTCACAAAACCTACTATACTTGGCAAAAAATTATGTGTTTGAAGTAAGTTAACTCTCTGTGATAACGATCTAAAATGCCTATGGAAAACTATTTAACATAGAACCATTCATTTAACAAAAACACTGAAGGATCATAGAGATAAAAATCATTGTAAATTAAAATTTGAATATGATAAGCCTAAATCTCTTGCAAATAAAAATAATAAAAGAAGAGTATTTCCCTATGAGGGAAAAGCACAACTGCACACTAGAATGAATTATTATTATTAAAAAGTAGTCTGCTTATTCCTCCTGCAAAGTTTTAGAAGTTACATGCACCATCTTCCAGCTCCCAATTCCTGGAATTTTAACCGTCGCAATTCTGGAGTTAGAGTTTCAAAATTTAACAGTGTTAATGCTAGAAGGATGATCTGCATATTAATACAAACGTGACCATGTCAAACAGCCACTGAAGAATGCTTGTCTCACCTCCTCCCATCCCCAAGATGCCCCAGGGAGCATACAAGAATGAACTTGCCAGAACACTCACCAACTGAGTTCCTTGCCTCTTTAGTCGGTGGTCACACAGGTTCACGTTTTCAAAGAAAGTCTTAAATAAGCTAAAACCTGAAAGTCAAATAAGGTGCAAGCTTTTTATTCAGGTCAAGCTAAGTTTCTATGCCTTTTTTGAAAAAAGGAAGATAGCAAGTACAGAAGATGGCCTTTTCCTTCTATAACTATTAAAACTCAAAACGACCTCTTTATTATATTGATTTACAGAATTATTTTGATATTTAATTTGAAGATTTTGGAAGCATATTCCTGGTATATATTTCAAAACCAAATCTGTTGTCAAAAGCCATTTCTTACCATTCATAGTAATTTCATATGACTCCAGTTTAAGAATTTTCTCTTTGAAGAGCTGTTGCTGTACATCACTCTCCAGATCATGCTGTCCTTTTGTGAACCACTCAAAGCACATCTATGAACAAAAGGCAGATGTATTTTTACCATACTGTCATGGCAAATACTTTAGCTTTATACAGCATTGGCAAACTATGTCACATACTATAGTCACTCACCTTACAGAAGTTTTATCTACAGTAAGAGGTTCCAAATCTAATCTCCTAGCAACCTCACATAGAATAAAGGCATATTGAAGCACTAGGATCCTTCATCCTGGTAGTGTTCTTTCACCCAAATAATGTTGAATGACTCTTATGACACCACAAACTTGCACGTACCCCCTTTCAAACCAGCATCCATATTCCAGCAACTAATTTCCTGGCCAATGTTCCTCCTTCAGTCAAATTTAACATTAAAAGAGCATTATTATTTTTTTTTTGCTACTTATGTTTTCACATGTCTCAACAAACACACATACTATTTATGGTCCATTAAGACTCATTGTGCAACCACAGACACCAGCTTTTCAAGTTTTTCTTACCTCTCGATCTAACTCACAAACATCCTGGCCAGTTACAAGGCATTCCCAAATCTCCCTGGCACGATTCCAGCCCAAATAAAGGGTAGCTTCTTGCAGAAAAAATGCCAAAAATTTTAGATGTGCCTCCAAATACTGAGAAAGAGGAAACAAAAAGTTAATCTTAAGACTCTTAGTTCTGAAACGAGAACTCAGAGCATTCTAATTTTTTTGCAAACTTAGCTGTCAAATAACAGTACCCATTGCAAAACCTAGAAAACAGAAATTGCTTATACGGTAAGATTTATTTCTATTTTATACAATTTTTAACATTACTTCATTCTGATTACCTTTCTAAACAGGAACATTGAATTTCCCTGGGATTTGCTATTACTTTCTTGATATTGATATTATTTGACACTAGTTATTAAATCACAATTAGTGTTTGGTATTGAAAAAAAATAATTATCAAAAACCTTCATGCCAAATTCAACGTTGTAGCCTCTACAAGTGTAGTTCAACTGAACCTGGTGGAGAAGCTGGAAGCTGTACAAACTTGGAAACAGAAGGTCCTGGGGTGGTGAGATCTAGCTCTTGAACAGTTAAAAACTTTGCTAACAAACTTGGAGATTGTGCTGTTTGCCCACCCTTGCTCTGTAATATAACAAGAAGGCTACAACAAGCCCTATTATATAAGTATCAGAACCAGAAATAAAAAACTAGTGAAATTTTTCACCAGAGAGAACACACACACTCGTGAATTCAAAAAATGAAACATCACCTAATCTTACAAAACTCGGTCAGTGACACACTATGCCATATTTTCAAAAACCTAAGGTAGTAAGAAATTCCGGTTCCGGTACCTCCCGGTAAGTGTATCGACCATCCACTAACGTTGCTCCGACAAGCCCTCCTGGACCTGCCACAGATGCAGCCAAACGGTGGCATGATATTAAGCTTCCTGTTACCAACTTCACTATTTCAAAGTTTTTCTTTAAATCTTGGATAATGCTCTTGGCAAAATAAAAAAAAAAAAAAAAGAGAAAAGAAGTTTTTAAGAAAATACATAAACAGGCACGTGCACACAACTGTCTGCTCTTCTACAGACAAGTGTCTCTTATCAGAAGAAGTAATTTCCCCCCCTCACAGGAGTCAGCTGTGTCCCTTCCAGGCATCCAAAAACCCCTGACATTAGTGTTTTCAGCTGAAATACACACACGCTGCAGATATCAAACAAAGTCCCACACCTCCACTCAGCCACTGTGTAACACTTGTGACTTGCTGGTGTTTTAGTCTGTTTTCCAAGAGCCAACGTCAATGCAGCTACAAAGCAGCTGGTTTAAACATTAGCTCATTTCTTTACATGCCTGTTAATTATTCTACAAAAAGCTCAGAATAAAACAAATTAGTCCTGATGCAGCACACAGATTTACATATAACATATAGACATGCACACATAAATGGAGGGCACACAACACAGCACCTCTACTTGAACAGTTTGTTTAGGCTACATCACTAAACTTACTTGTCAAAGTGTTTTTTAGTTTGGTTTTTTTTCCCCCTTTCATTTCTAAATGAAAACTTCCATGTTCTACAGATGCAGAGCCACACAGACATAACAAGGGCTTAAAAAAAAATAAAAATAAAACCATCTCGCCATCTATTCTTACCTTGTCTTGTTTTTGGTAAGTCTGCTTAATAAAAGACCGTGTGATTTCATGGAGCTGACGTAAGGCTGGCACCACCCATACAAATTGAGGATTATTGTGCTGGGATGACTGGTAGGAGAAAGGCAAGGTAAAAAAGGAAAGGTAAAAACAATTACACGCGTGTACATGCTCAATAAGAGATTAACTTTCCTCTATGACTCCTAGAAGCTTAACTATTTCTATTAATGCTGCTGTTTCCAAACAACAGCTACTAGCTCTGAAGGCTTCAGTTACTCGTTCCTGGTCCCTTTCCAAACACGCTCGAGGTGCCCTTCTTCACTTTCTACAGAAGTCCTTTGACACACACAAACACACACACTGTTTCGTTATCCTGATTATTAAGCCACAAGTACCACCTCCTTGCTAGAGAACATGCAAATTATATAGACAAAAAGAACTCAGTTGCACCAGGGAGAGATGATAACCACCACCGTCCTCAATTACGGGAGATAAGCAGGCCTGTTAGGGCGTAAAAGGGCAATTCCAGTCAAATGATGTTACTTATTGCTAAAGCATGAATAATGGAAGAACGAACCTGAAATACTACTGAGGGTTAAGAGATGAGAAGAAATTTCTGATTGGTGCTGCAAGGAGCCCTCTTGATAAGAAGCAAAGGGTGCTTAAGCTGCATTTTGAAAGAGAACCTGCAAAGAATAACCCTCCTACCTCATTGTTAGAACTGCTCATCACTTTTCTGGGAGGCTTCATTTTCTGTAAAGTTTGACCACACAAACCAGTACTGAGGTTGCTTGTTCAGAGAAGTGATGTCTGATTTAAATACTCACAACAACCAATACCACCTGCACACTAAGAGATTAAAGTCACCTGCTCATAACTTTAGTAGGGAGAGAGCTCCCTACTGAAGACTCTCTCAGTTTCAGAATGCTGCCTTAATATTACATTCCCTCCCAGTTTACGTCTTCATTTCCCCTAATGAATGGAAATAAGGAAGTGATGTGTTTTTAAAACATCTGGTGTATGGTTACCCCAATCCCATCCAGCCTACAATGACAACTTTGCTTTAGTGTTCCCCAATACAGCACCTCTGTTAAGGCCCTTCCCAGAATGTAATTAAAAAGAATGCAAGAGAAGGAAAGGGCAAGAAAAGATCCAGAAGAAAAGACTGCAAGTTTTACAGAGATTGAGAATTCAAATGTTTGAAATCCATATTCATAAACACACATACAACTAAATTTGTGATCACTATCAAGAAAAAACACACTATGCCTCCTAAACAATGAAAATCCTTAACAGACGCTGCAACACAGACAAAACTTAATTTACCATGAAATAGGTGAATGAAAAGAATACAAGCCTTTCTTTATTTACTGTTATACTTCAGACTGGAAAAAAAGATGACAGGAGCATTCCTGAAGACCTCAAGAAAAACTGCACTGCTGTATGAGCAGTGTAGGAGAGAGTATATGCAGTCTTTTAAGCCATGCACATCCCTACTGCTGCCAGGAAACACTTCAGTGCAGGCAGCTGCAGAAATGCTTCTTTATGTTAGATGGAAAGAGTTTAAGTATTTTATTAAAATACAAAACTACTATGATTTAAATATCGATTTGCATTTTGAGACTTAATGGCCATGCCAGAACACATGCTTAATTCAAAGTAAACTACTCTAGGCTTTCACATGAAAGGGACAGTTAAAATACTGACATACCTTTTACTGTGGTTCCATTTGCAAATTCTAACCTTGGGCCCATCCTGGTAGTTTCCCATAAACTGATCACTCCTTGTGATGAAAATTTGCTTAAAACAAAGGCAAGAGACTTACTATGAGTCTCATGGTCAACAAACTGGCTCACACAAAGCCTACCCCTCGTGGACTCCCCAAGGTAAGAACTTACAGATGGGACACACAATTTGTGCATCTTGAAAGAAAGGGCAACACCAAGGCTAGATAAACATTTCATTTTGGAAAAGATAAAATAATAAACCAACCCTCTTAATATCCTCTATGCATTTGATGATATAGCTTCTTTTGATTGCCTCTTTCACTGCATAGGCATCACTGAGGATTGTCAGATGTTCCTCCAAGGCCTGCTGAATAAGACTGCACGGTAATGTTGGAAGATGAGCCAGCTCCCAAAGTACCTCCAGAACCTAAAGGAAGAAGTACAAGATTAGTTAGGACCTAGGAGGTCCAAAGACTAGCAATCCTATGTTTAATAAAGAAAAAAAAAAAAGCTAAAATGAAAGATTTTGCATTCACATGCCTTCCCAGTGGTTGTCTCCACCCGTGCTTCTCGACCAATGCGTCCTATCAAGCTCAACAGCTTCTGTCGCACTCTGTCACTCTCTGTCTCCCAGCTCTGTGTGACAAAGAAATAACGTTATTGCAGCAACAAGCACCATCAGCCTCTTAAGTCTCAAGTGTACACAAAAATACAATCTACAATTGTTTTACTGCAGGAAAATCAAAATACAAGCAAGTATGCTTCCACAATGCATATGTCCTTATTTTTGTTACTGGGAGTCACAGAACTAATTTGGTCAACTCTTTTTCAAATATAACAATAAAAATCTCACTTTTTAAGTACCTTAGCACTGCCTCTATAGTGTACTTAAAATCTAAGTCAGTTAGGAGTAGCAGATCAGGTTTTTGGGTTAACAAAGAAAAAAAAGAAAAAAAATCAGTATTAAAAGTGTTATTTTATAGCCAATTTAATAGAGAAAATGTTAATGTATTCAAGGTATTTTCTTGAATAACAAATCCATAGTACATCCCACCAATTCTCTCCTTAAGGGAAGTAAATTCATGTGAAAACTTACCTTTTGGATTAGGACAAATAAATGATTGAGCTGATCAGAGCTAAACTTCACAGCAGCTGCAGCAATAATGGTATGTATATTTTCAATCACAGTGGACGATTGTCCTGACTGAAAAAAAAGGAAGGAAAACACTTGAAGGCAGGTCTTTATCCCAAATGAGATAAAGAAAAACCTTCACATAAGCATTATCCTACTCTTCATATTGATGTGAAAGAATATCAGCTTTTGACATATTGGAAACACAAGGTAAGAATAACTGACTGTGGTGTTCGTTTTACTGGCAGAGAGGTCTTTGGAAGTAATTCTGAAGTGGGGAAGAACAAGTTGGTCTGCCATTGCTACGGCAGGTTCAGGATGCTGCAACGGCCCATACCACCAGCAGCACAGACATGGACACTTGTGTTGCCGAGTTGAGTTCATGTGTGTGGTGCTCCATCACCGACACTCTTTAAGGCTTTACTCAGAAGTGAGCAATACAAAAATTTCCTCCTACACTGATGGGAGCACCATGGCAACAGGAGCCAGAAGGGGGGAGGAAATACTGTGTTTTATTAAAGAATAAAAGTGAGCAAGCTAGAATCATACTCAGCTCCACTAAGCATGAAAGACTTGTGACCATGCCTGCACATACTGCGATCTGACAGCCTCCGATGAGTTCAGTCTAGAATTTCAACATTTGGGCAAAGAAGAAAATGATTTCCTGCAGTGGAAGATTATGTTTCTGGTCAAAATTTCCACATGTCATTTGCATTAAGCAGTCAAACCTTTCCTACACAGCAATAAGCTGAATATACATAAAGTGAATGTGAAAAGATGACTTGTCATTCAATTATATGTATGTACAGGAAGTTAAATGGGAATTTGTACAATTTGAGCCCACTCTCTTTAAAGCCAGCCTGTGAGCTGCATTCAAATTTATACCTCCAGCCATGAAAATTAATATCCTTAGGCACGGTCTTTGGTCTAGACAAACACTCTATCACCTACTTTAGGCTGACAACTTCTTCTTCCAAGTCAAATATTTTTGCAGGCCCTTAACACTTGTTGCAAAGAACTGAACTTCTTCATGAGATTTAACAGCTGCGTTACAAGAAATTGCCAAAACACTTGGTTTTAAATGGTAAAGGAAGAAGTAGAAGAAAGCCTTTGCGTTAATTATACCATTAAAATCTCAACACCTCCACTTTGCAATAAAGAGATGCAAACATTATAAACCAAAAAAAAAAACCCCACCACCAGAATGTCTGCTTTTGTAAGACAGTCTAAAAGCACCTACCTAGTCTTGGTTGCTTACCTGAATTCTCCAAATTTTAGTGAGCTCATCTAAAGATAATTTACTGCCCAGCAGTTCAATAATTCCTTTTATACGATCACAGTATTGCGCTTGGTCTATATTACCTATGAAACAAAGGCAACAAAATTAATATTTTTAAATGGTATTAGATAAATTAAATGCGTAAGAATAAACCCGCTTTCTAAAAGTGACAAGATCAGTTATTTTCATTTGAAAATTCTTTCTTTACTGTTACAGACCAATCTATCCATTCAAAGAAAAAGGCTTCTTCCATTTTTGTTTTGTTTCACTTCCTACATCCCATAGCAGTTCACACCTACAGGGCCTTACTACTGGGAAAACCACCCGAAACCTCTTTTCTCTCTTTTCTAGGGGCTAATAATGTACAAGGATAAACAGAGTAAAAACCCCAGGTGCAGCAAGAGGCATCTGCACAGATGTCAGACAGAGGACTAGATGGCAGTAGCAAAATTTGCAGGGTTTTCCTTACTCTGTTTTGAAGACAACAAAAAACCTTGTCTCCTTTGTTAATAACGTTCCATTAATACATATTGAAAAGGACAGAGAAAATTTTTTAGAGCTATTTAAAGCGCATGCCAAGAGTCTTTGTGGAAGTGCTTACCTTCTAAAGCAATGGACAGGACAGAATTTTCTACTAGCCAATTTAATAATCTGTCTGTATCTATTGCGTTCTTCACCGACTTGGATACAGTGCTGTCTTCTATTAACTTTGTTACCTAGAAATTGCAAGATGCGAGGTTCTAACAATGATTCCCACAGCCATTACACACGCATTACACAATGAAATCTATTCAAAAGGCTTACTGTGAAGCTTAAGTGTGAATCCTGAAATATTCTGAGCACGGGAGATATTTGGGGTTTTCTTTCCCTGTTTGGTTGGGTTTTGGAGGTTTTTGTTAGTTTGCTTTTTTTTTCCCTTGTGGTTTGGTTTGTGGGTTGGTTTTTTTTGTTGTTGTTTGTTTTGGTTTTTTGGTTTGTGTTTTTTGTTGTTTGTTTTTATTTTTTTTAATAAGCTGTTTAAAGGCAAATTTGTAGCCAGAAACACCTCCTTGTCATCAGTTGCTGATGCAGTAGATTGTTATCCCCAGTGTGACACAGCAAAGCTGCCAGGTATATTTCTACAGATACAGCAGAAGTAGGTTATCTCAGGCTTCTGCTTGTTATGCTCAAATCAGTGTCCCATTTTTTATCCAATACAGAACCGATACAGGCTCCTCACTCGAGGGAGGAAGAGTACATTTCTGCTAAAGCCCTCAAAAGTCACACTTTTATAACTTCACCAAGGATACAGGGCATTTATGATTAAGAACCAAAGAGAATGAGTTTAACATCTCAATTTTCCCATAAGTCACAATACAAGAAGAAGAAAGCACAAAAGAGGGACTCTAAAACACCTTACAATGTCTGCATACTAAAAATATGCCTTTTTTTTTGAACATTGAACAACAAGTTCTTGAGGGAAGAAATGTATGAACAACTCTAAAACCACGACTCCTATGAAAAATAAGCTGTTTTCTTCTTCTAATTAGATATAAGATTCTAGCATGAAGAATTCTGGTCCATAAACTCTAGCTCCTAGGTGCTACTACAGTGTCCATGTAGAGCCATAATAAAAAAACCCAATTATATGATGTAATGATCTAACTGGACTGAGACATCAATCTAGGATTAAGTCCCATTTGGCTTTTTTTTTTTCCCCTTTTCTCTCAGCCAGAAGAGGAGAGAAATGGACATCCCATAGGATGCTCTCAATTACCAGGGTTATCTCAGAGTGAATAGTCAATGAGTAGGACAGACCATTGCGTATAAATCAATCTGAAATTGCAGTTCTTAGAAAAGGTTCAATGTCTAGTTGTTTTCTAATTAGGAGGCCACGGTCTGTGCAGTGGCTACTAATCTTACAAACCACTCTTGTCACATTAACTTGTTTTGGTATTTATTACAAATTAAGCTTTTGCCGAGGCAACATAATTTGTCAGGAAATACCGCACTCTCTCTTTTTTAAGGCTGTGGTTTCAATGACTTACTGACAACCCATCCCACCTACACACAAGAACACGTACAGCCACCCACGCGAGGAGCAAACCTACTTCTTTGAGGGAATTCATTTTTGCACTGAAGTGAGGAGATTTTAACATGCGCAACAGGATGTCCAGCCGTAAGTCATCTACCGCCGTCACCAAATCAGGTTGGAAGCGCATACACAGCAGTTTGATACCAGACAAGAGCTCCGGGATACTGACTAGTCTCTGGTTGAAATAAAACCCAAAAAAAAAAAGGAACAAATAGAAGCATTGCTATTTTTGATCTTCTGTTTAAGACTTAAGAGTAGGTTTAGTGACCCAATAAAGAGTGTTTAATCTATGAAATACAGCACCGTATATATCTGAAAGTATTAATTGTACACTAGAAATTCTAAGACAACAAAACTTTTGGTTAAAGTAGACTCTCCTGCTATAGCTTTGATACACTAAATCACTCCTCTGTAGTCACACAACCTGTGCACGCTTTCCAGTTGGCAGTTAACGATTTAAGTCTAAGTAAAAAGTCAACGCTCAAAAATTTAACAGAACAAAATGCCATATTCTGGTAATACAGGAAGTAGTCACAAGTTACACAGACATTTTATCAACAGCTACCAATTCTCAGAAGCAAACAGCTACTGCAACTGTTATATCTACACCAATTAGAAGGATTTAACAGACCTCATCATAGTAAGTATCTTCAAGTCAGTTAGAGAAGTGAGCATTCTGTACACTTCAGAAGGGGATCAACGTAACCATATTTGATAACAACAGCAGCAAAATATTTTAAAAATGGTCATCAAACCAGCTATCTACCAAAAAGGGTATCGAATGGAACACTTGGTATATGTATTTTGTTCTATGTCATTCAGTCAGAATTCAGAGCAGGCTGGATTTTTGCCAGTGAAAATAAAGCTATTGTTCTAGGCTACATTGCCAGCATTTCCAAGACACCCAGTACGTTCTTCCTAAATATTTATTTTATAAAACATTACCTTGTCTTTCAAGTCCTTCTCTTCTACATTCTGTACATATTTAATCATTTTATGAATGATTGGATCCAGCATGGGCTAAAATATGTGAGAAAAGGCATGACAATCATTTTATGTTTCCCAAAATCAATTACATTACTCAGAAGATTTGGCTGCAGCAAAGTGAAATACATAGCTGAAAGCTCACAATTATCTTAGACATAAAGCAACACCTACAACATACATAAAACTATCCTGCTAGGTACATCCAGAAAAAGAAGCAATTAGAACAAGAAGCCATAATTTCAGACCACCATAATACAGTTGGGGTTTTTTTAAAAAAGAAAGAAACAGATCTTTCAAAAAGCATCAGTTATTAGATGTATATGGCTCTGACTCCCAGTAGCTTCTAAACTACCTCCTTTTTAAATACTTTCAGTCACTTATTAAATGAATAGCTTTTATTAGTGAGTATAGGTGTGAAGCCTGAGGTATATTTGCATATAGAAATGTGTCTTTTTTTTTTCTGTACCACAATTTTTTTCCAGTGTAAACTTTCATATTCATGTTCTTGACCTCAGTCAGAAAGGTAAACTTAAAACAAAAATCCATCCATCAAACTAGATTCTTTTCCCAACATGCTTTACAGTGATGAAGCTTACTAATGGCAGTAGCAAAGCTTCTCACTGTTGCAGCTGTAGGTAAGGTTCTCATATAGTTGTCTTTCTGATACCATACTGCCCAAAATCTACTTTAACACAGAGGGCTCCATCTATATCTGAGCAAACTACTACTAATCACATTTCAAGGCTTTTCTATTTGCTGAAAAGGACTTATAACAAAGGCATTTTACCTGTACTACAGAAGAGTTAAGATATTCTGCACAAACTCCAAATGGCTGAACCAATGCTGAGATTGCCTGAAAGAAATACAGCAAGTGTTTAGGTGCACATATAAGAGATCTCTTCAGAGGTAGTGATCTATACCTTAAAAGGCAAAGGAAGGCAAGTATTATCTATCTCATATAATAATTTCCACACATTTGCTACAACTGGATTTTGGTGTGTAACTCCTTTACAACAACACATGGTTCAGGAAAGAGATTTACTCTATGGCATACAGTCTTTTATATATTTTTGCCTGAAATAAAAAAATGCCTTCCCAGTTTTCACTCATCTTGGTCCCCTCATCATTCTGCTCAGTCTTTTCTGTCTAATCCTGTTTCAGTCACAGAAGTAAACAGACACATCACATTTTGGTTATTTTCTACAGAAATGAGAAGTGTGAATGGAAGTCTTGAGGTTAAACCCCTACGGAAAATTTCTCACCCAAAGCATTAAGCAGGAGAAAGCTTCTGTAGACATGTCATACACATGTCAAGATATCTTTATTTTATTAATGCATTATGTTATTCTTAATTACTTTATGGTCAAGCTATATACGTATGCTATCCAAATGATATTTGGGCTCATATACACAAACTATTATATGCTTTTTCAAGTGATATCTACCATCAAGAAATTAAACTTAGCGATTAATTTGTTTGCCAATAAGTAATACCAAAACTGATTTCTTCCCACACTGGATCAAGAATTGTGAAACTGAGTGAGCACCACTGCAATCCAAGGCCTAAATTAAGCGATGCTAAACCAGACTTCCTTTTTGAGCAAGCAGTTATTAGTCATTAAAGAAAGTCAAAGTTTCTATTAGAGTATCAGGATTTATATTGAGTTTCCTTATTCTTCTGTTATGCTCATACATGAGCTTATCTCTTTATAAGGTAGCACATATCAATAGCCCAGGAAAAAAATTTGAATTTTCTCCAAATGGTATTTTGCTGAAAGCACACTGATTTTACGCTGAGGACAAGATTCTAAATGACATGGTTTTCCCTTCGCCTCCTTGTTCTTCAAACCTCGAAAGATTATGAAGTCTCCTGCATGTAGTTTAGGAAGCTGAAACTAAACAAGTTAGGCTTTGTCACCAAAAATAGCTTAGAACTGTTGAACCAGTCAGTTTCTAGACACAGGTCTTGAAAACTTGCTTATGATTAGGCATTGTCTGCTTTCCTAAGGAATTTTTTGTTCCTTAAACAATGATTTCTATAATAAATGACAAAAGTCAATTTGCTTGCAGCTAAATGCAGCTACAGATGAAGTAAACAGAAAACCAGGGACATACTTGTGAATTTAAGTGAAACGAGACTGATTGACATCTAACTGGGAGGCTGAATGTTAGCCAGAAAGGAGCACTAACCCTTCCTCTTTTCTGTGATGTCTCAAAAGCTCTTCAGTCAGGATTCTATTGCACAACCTCATTTGACCTCCAGACTGACTGCACTCTGTGGAAATGCTGCTCTGAAGTACTAGAGGACAAAGGGGACACTTCCTGGTTCTACATGAAGCGTGTAATGGAAAGGGAAAAATCTAATGACAGAGGATTAGCTTACCCCAAGTTCAATATCTTCTGAATTGAGTTTGGACTGAATTGCTGAAAATCCACCCAACTCTGCAAACTGAAATAAAATAACCAGTATTATGTTAGTGAACTACAGTATTTTAT
>BJBW01004538.1:0-17857 GCA_004320125.1 Scolopax mira | reverse complement strand
GGGGAATGCAATTTACTACCTGGTACCAGTTTAAACATCAAGCTTAAAAACTCAGTCTTAGGTAAAAACAGACATAGGGAAGAAAGATCACATATAGCAAAAGCTCCTGCTGAGCTTGGCCCAGCATGTTTGACTGGGAAACAGCATTGCAGCCTAAGCTAAGCTCGTGGCTTTCTCTAGTCATAGCTATCATGTTAGAGCAAAGGTGCTCAAAGGAGAAGAGCAGCAACTCAACAACATTTATTTAGCAAGGCCCCTTCCCTACATGATGGCAGGATTAAAACCTGAAACTATTTTCTTTGTGGTTGTCACAAAAGTAAAAACGAGGAGGGGGAGGAGAAGAAATTACCTCTGAAGGCAAATGAATTCAAATGAGAAGTAGCAATTCTGCTTGGTTTACATTTACCTACCCTGTTTACCAGATCCACCAGCCACCCGTGAGGTTCCTTGAAGAATTAAAATATTAAAAAATTAGTAGCTGCAACAATCACTGCTAAACATTCCTCTTCTGAAACAGAATTTGGGCAGAAACTTTCAGCCCATTAACCCCCACCACCCCAAATGGATTCACTTATTCCAAAGAAAACAGCAATGTGTTTGTAACAGCTCCTTTGTAAAGCTCTGGGAGGTTCTCATTAGCATTATCCTTTTTGGGACTCTGGTTGACATCACTGGCCATGTGCTGTGGCAACTGTGGCTGCTGACTCATGAGCAACTGTATTTATAGCACACTGGCAGCGTGGAACGTTGCTAAAGAACCTTTCCTAAAGCAGCAGACGTAGAATTTTCTTTCTATTGCCACAAACTTGTATCCTGAAAGAGAGACCAACACCACTGAGGGTCCTTTTTTAGACCCACCCATCTGGAACAACTGTGTCAAGACAGTGTAAACCTCAAAAACTGCTTCCTTGCCAGCATGTTTGACTTGACGATATCCTACCCTTGGCTGTCAGAAAAGCATGAATTCTCTGCTAGAATTGTACATTTTGACTTATCCTGGTCATTTCACACTCTACAGCCAAACACGTCAGTCCTTAGATACAACAGATCAACCTGTCTGATTGTTGTGATACTTCAGACATGAATGTCCACCAATTTCTAAATCCAGCCTCTAATAGATAACTGGGACAATTTGAGAACACAAATTTATTTCTACAGAGCAACATGTTATTTGCTGTAATTCTTGGTGACATGTTTAAACTTCCTTGTGTTATAAATAGGATTGTTTGTTTAATAGGTTTCTCAAACAAACACATCTACCTAAAAATAGGTTTTAGTGCATGTCCGTGCTCACCTTCTGGAACGTGGATATGGGTGAGACAGCATGCATGTTCCCCTCCCCGAAGACTTCTGCCCAGTTTCTCTGACACACCTTCATTCGATTCTTGAAATGATACTCGTTGTCAGGGTTAAATGCCTTGAAAGAAAAGCCCATGGCAAGGAACAGCAGGGTTTATCAAGCCAAAGTCTGACTTTTTCAGTTGAACATTTGAGAGTTAAAGATGTAGCAAAAAATAAAGTTTAACAGAAGAGCTCTGCTTCTGCCTCTCAGTTCTCACTGTATAAAGCATTCTCAAGCTTCTATTCTGTAACCATGTAAGCCAGATATCCGTATAAAGGAGGAGATGAACTCAAAGTGCCAGTTTAAAAAAAAAAAACAGTGAAGTGACAGCTGATATCTGGGGTGGTTTTTTTTTTTGAGCGTGATAGTTTATAACAACTTTGAACAGCACTCACCCCTTTATCAGTTACATACTGGATGTTAAAAAAAAACTGCAGCAAGCAATGGCTGCAGACTGTAAGACAATAGATTACAACTTAAATACTTAGAAAAAGTATCAGCAGCATAAATACAAAATGCCAAATACAAGAAAGTGCATCAAAGAATCAAATACCATTGTAAGTACACCGAGCAGGCCCACAGGAATAGGATCTTGTTTGACTCTTTCTGCAACCAGGTCCACTAGCAGCATCAGCATGTTGTATATTCCTTCATGGATTTCAGTTCCCCATTTGTGAACTGCACTGGATGTCAACAGCTGAAAAAAAAAATAAAATTACTTTTTCAAGTGTCAGCGCAATCACAAACCAAGAGAAATTTATCAACCTCTGAGACTGTTTTCAGAGCAAATGTTTCCTTACAGTGTATTAAACACTGTCTGGCATGTTTTTCAGATGCTCTGCCTGCACTAATGGCTTAAGAGTTAATTAAATATGTAATTTCACTCAAGAACACCTTAAATCATAATTTATGACAGAAAATAAAATGTAGCAAAGCAAACTGTTTTCCATTTCCATGCACCAGTAAAGATTGTAACCTTTGCAAAGAGCAACTAATATCAAACTAATTTGTTTGCAGATTGAGCCCACAACTATTAAATCTTCGAGTAGGTGTATCACAAAGCTGCACTGATTCAGCTCTAATAACCATTTACCAATTCACACTTTTTGATCAGTTTCTACTGGAAAACAAAGAACGTGTACCATGAGGAGAGAGGTATTTAATGCTGCCTTCCCACCTACTGAAACATGTTCCTTAAATCTGGTCTAATGTGGTTGTTTATAAAGGACATGAAGCTTCCATCTGCAAACTTATTTCTGATAGCTCTGTCTGTATATAAGCAGTTAAAAAACTTAATACTTTAAATACAATTACTTTTTGTACCACTTTCAGGAAACTATTGTTTCTTAAAATATTTCAGCATATCATAATTCAGTTCATACTGAACTTGGATTTCTACAGATTATCTTTCTGAAGGAGCAATCTACACTATTTAATATGGAAAAAATACATATAATCTTTAAAGTAATTTGGTAAGATTATTACTCCAATACCCAAATGGAAAAAGATTTTTCCCCCCTTATATGTCCATCTTCCTTAAATATACTTATATTCTTAGTATTTTAAGATTAGGATCGACTAAAAGGTGTGTATATATTTTATGCATATGGTCTAAAAACTGGGCAAGAAATTAGGCAGTATGCAAAATGGATAGAACAGTGGGAAGTAAATTGGTTTCAGGAGATCTGTAAGGAAAATGTTTAATAACCCAGAGAAGAACAGCCAAAGAGGCACATTAGGCATTAAGCACTGAAGGGAAAGACAAATTCTAGAAGATCTTATGCAAAGACATAAGAAAGAACTTAGGAACCTTCCAAAGCAACAGCAGAAAGAAGTTAAAGAAAATCCAATTCTGAACTTGCCATTAATGGCTATATCAAAGCGTCTTTAAGCCCGTCTTCAGGTTCCACTAACTACTATAGACCACTTCATTTAAGAAAAACAAGCAAACAAACAAAAAAGCCATGCACTGGAGTTGTCCAGAAGTTACAGAAGTGGGACTTTGAATGATTTTAATGTAAGTCCATATATGATTTTAATCTAGTAAAATAATTATTTTAATCTAAGAACACATTCAGTGGTTACCACAGTTCCTGAAGTCTGGATTAAAAAACCCTACTATTTCTACCATGGACATCACAAAGAAACATTGAATTGGTCTACAGTACTTACTTACCTTTTTAAATGCTTCAGGCATGCATCTGTCCATAAATCTCTTGCAATTCTCATCAGAGTCAGAAAGACCTTTACAGAAAGGAGAGTGCTTTTTTAAAGTTGTGGGTTTTTTTGAAAAAAAAATTTTTAAGACTACTTCAGGGAGCTCATTGCAAGTTTTTGGGAACACCACTCAAACCCAGCAGTAATAAATGTGCCACTGTTCATAACTAGCATGCTCTTTCAGCCACAGTAAGGTGTGAGCCAAGAGAACTTGCCTTTCAGAAATATAAGTTTCCCAATGTTCCACCTTTTACAACTTTTTCAAGCATTATTAGCACGAGAGGTATTTCTCCCCTCAAAGAACGTAACTTATACTAACTTCAGATCACTTCTGATGCTTCACAGCCTCCACCTAAACTTAAGAACCCGCTTTTAAGACAGGTTAAAAACAGGCAAACCAGAACCACCTACCAACTTCCATTCTTTCAACACATTATAATATCCCTTTAGTTTTTCCATCGTACCTCATGGCAGACTATCTCGTGCTCTTGTTATATACTAGTTGTTGGGCATGATGCTCAGTAACACTCTTAACCCCAGTCAAAGTACTGAATACAGAAAAGCCAAATTCAGGTCTAATGCAGTATAAGCATTTCACTAGGGAAAAACAAACAGTTACACAAGCGTGGATTTAGATGACAGCTTGTTTTTACAAATGGAAAATAACCAGCACAATGAAAAAAAAAAAGAGCCAGTAATTCAGCGCTGAAAAACAGCAATTCCTACAATCATTAGAACATAAAGAAACATGTGCTGCATGTTTTTAAAAAGCTTAAGTAAACAAATAACTTTAGAGAAAAAAAAACCAGACTGACATTCTCTTTTTACAGCATTGGGCTGAGTAGCTCACTGCTAACCACTTTCACAGAGATGTGGCCATTCTGCAGGGTGCTAAGTAAACAACTGCAAGATTAATATGAAAGACATAATTGCCCACCATACTGTCTACAAAATCCTCTGAACAGATAATCTTCTATTTGTAGAAAAGGAACTTACCTAGTCTTGCCAGGTAGGTGGATGCAATTAGGCACTTGCCTAGAGACTCTTCCCGCTTATAGGGTATGGACCAGTGATCTGTTAAAACTCTGCTCTCCAGTTCATACAAGTTAGTTGTTGGAAACTCAATACCTTCACCGGAGCAATTCCCATTTTCATCATTTTTCTGCGAATAAAAAGGAAGCTCAAGTGAAACAGTTTTTCTCTCTCTCTCCTTTAAGGGATTTAGTAGCGTCAGAGACAGCAACTGTGCTCCTAACAAGCATGTTGAATTCTCAACAACCCCGAGGCTGCTTGTGTTTTTCCAAAGCAAAACTTAATATTTCCATTTCAATTTAAAGGGATTACATACCTTTATGTATTTAGTGTAGGTGGTAACTACTATGTTTACATAACTAATTGCTAACTAATTGCCTATTTAAGTGGCAAATCTTGTCCTTAACGTATCAGATCCTAGAGCCAAGTGATAAGTACTTCCAGTCCCTGTGAGACTGTGGAGTACAAGCCTTCATCTTCATGGATCTGCATATTAATCCACTGTTCAACGACTGCTGTAGAATATGGAACAGTTTATTCTAAGGGAGGCAAATTTCATCACTCTCTCGCCTCATCACATTAAGAAACATAAGACACTAATCCGGATTTCTTTTTTTTTTTTTTACTAGCTAATTATCTAAAGAAAAATTTACATCTCAAATATAGTTGTCCAACAAGGAAACCGCAAGCGTCCTTCTCTCAAAAAACTCCCAAAATGAGTTACTGGAAAATGTTCTGGAAGGCAAACTGGGAAGCTGTCTGCAGCTAAGCTTTACAGTTTTCCTTGCTAGCACCACTAAACAGCAACTATTTCTGCATAGAGGCAGAACCCAGAATTAGCCCCATGTTCTTTGCTAAGTGCCATATGAGGTAACTGCCTCTGGAGCGCCAAATGAAAGAGTAGACAAGTTATCCATTTATTTTCTTTTGTTTATTTTTTAACCCTACATACATGCTAGCTGCCCCATGTGCCAAAGAGTTCACATGGACTAACTTTCCCTGCCTTCACGAGAACGGGCAACTCAAGCAGGAGAAAGGACAGAATGTCTGGATCTGTCAGAGAGGAAAACACGAGCACAGTGATGGTAACAAGATCCCCGAGAGAAGCCAGGGACACACAGAGAGGAAGGACAAGCAGGAAACACGTACAAGAGTTTAAAAAAAGTAATAGAATACAGTGTCAGGAAAGTAAATGGAACAAATAAAAAGGAATAAACCAAAAGAAAGAGCTGAACTCAGGAGGACATGGTATACAAAGAACAAAATTCAATGTATGCAGACAAGTGCGCTTTCAGCTCGCTCACTGCAGGAGGATTTGCAGGATTAGATCTGTTTATTAAGAAGTGTGTCATTATCAGTTTCATAATGATTCAAAAATATTAAACCAAGGAAAGAACAATGGTATAGAGCTTGCCCTTTAAAGTTCACTGGTGCAGGTGACAATAACACACAGTGGCTGGACTTACTAACACGTTCTAGAGAGCAGCAGTCAAATCTACAGAAACGGAACACAAAATAGTGCTCAGAAAAAAACCCCACATGTCAGTGTTTGGGAAATAAGGTAGACCTTTAGTCCTAAATTTGTCATTATGGGAAGTTGCACTTTAACAGACCTGAATACCAACTTCTGAAACTGTAGTCCTCTGATCCAGCACTGTGCATAGAAGTCTAATGTAATTCACATCTAGCAAATCATGCCCTGTTAAAATACTTCAAGTTTTGGAAAAAGAGAGCTTTGAAGGTTTAAATGAAAAGACACTGAAAACATTTTAAAAGCGAAAGTATTCTAGGAAATAGCCTATTGTATTGATTAAACAAACAACAGTTAAGTTTACAGCTTTTGCCTTTTCATCCAGAACACAAAACCATTTCCTGTAGAAAATAAACGTACAGTAATAAAGCCACAACAGTATGGGATATAATAATTAGTCTAATAAAGGTAGACTGAGTGTTATATAAGCACCCAATTGCTAGGTGTTCAGCAATTTCAGCTCAGCTTAGACTTGTAGGAAAGGAAAGCAACATTTCAATAAATGATTACAGTAACTGAGCTATGGTTGCTCTGTTCCCTGGAGGAAAGTGTCCACGTTAAATACAACTAGTGTTAGCAATGGACGATTTAAGAGGTGCAGTCTAATAGCACTGCAGCCCTTCAACTGTTGCTGAAAAACTCCACTTGTTGTTCTGCTTCTCCATCCACAAATTTAAGCAATGCTGCTCTTTATTTACCTCCTTCCACACAAGTGATTGCCAGTATCCGTAATCTCAGAATCTTAGTGGTTGGAAGGGACCTTTGAGATCATCGAGTCCAACCACAATATGGAAATTCATAAGGAAAGAGTGAAATAACACGTTCTTCACTGTAGATTCAGCTCCCACAAATAAAGGCTTTATCATAAATTGCACTAAGGACACACCTGGCCTATTGCTGGATTGACTCTACCAACACTGTACTAAAATGGGGATTTTACACAAGAAATAGCAATGAGCATGGCACTGGGAGTATTTACTTGATAACAATGGGAACTATTTGCATTGAAGGAGCACATCCCACTAATTAGATAGAGACAACAGGTTTTCTTGCTTGTTAGTTTTCTGCTACTAAAACACAGCCCCGAAAATATCAAGTGTAACTATTTACTCTTTTTAGAGCATATCACATGCAAGTAGTTTCACAGCTACAGGGAAATCTGCAACAGTCTCGAATACCCAGGCAGTTTAAAACTCAAATTCCTCTTCAAAGCATTAATAAATTTAATACCCTGCACTTCTTGGAGATTATGGCTACATTCAGTCTGTACTACTGCAGACCGAGTCTTGTTTCTTACAACGTATCTAGTACAAGTAAATAGTGTCCTTCCATACAAGAAAACCCCTAAACTGTTCCCCACCCAACTTTTAAATCGATGTTAAATCTTTAAAGTGAGGGGTTTATTAAGAGCGGCACAAGGTTATGTCAGCCTCCCAAAGACTGTTTTTCTGGGTTTCTTCTTTGGGGGAATTACATTCTTAGGGGTTGGTTTGTTTTTTATAAATACATACATCTCTCTAAACTACCCCCCTCCCCTCAAACAGATAACTTAAGAACAGTGTCTGCCAGTCGATGACAACCTAGATCATGACTATGGAATTCTGGCTGAACAGACTTGATACTGGACTGGTACCTGACATGTTAAGGATTTGTAGGAATTATCTCCATCAATAGAATAGTAAAAAAATAATAAAAAAACCCCACACCCTATTCCTGGCAGCCAGTAAGTCATCCAAAGATAAAATGCCTAGAAGTCCCTAAGAATCAACTGTTTTCTGAAAGAGAAAAATCTCAGTACACATCACATGTCCATGACTATTCCCCCTTCTGCAGCTGAAGTCTTGAGACCAAAAACCATTTGCTGGCAAACCTTTACCATCATTTTCCATACCTTCTGCTACACCTCCTATTACACAAAAGCCCTGAAGATCCTCCCATTCTAACAGTCTTGACTCTTTTGGCTTATTTTCAAGATGTCAAAATGCAGTTAGTTACACCCAAGCGTACACACGTGGGCTCCCAAGAGAATTATCCTCACATGGACAGTCTCAAGCACCGATTTAAGATTCTCACTCTGGGGAGCTGGCACCTCCCAGAGCTGTTTGCAAGGCTGAATAAACACAAACTGTTAAATATCCGATCAATAAAACATTGCGTAAGTCTGTAGTATAAAAATTTCCATGGAAGACTACCACAGAACAAACATTAGCCCTCACACAGAAAGTGAAGTATAAATTAACTTCAATTGCTAAAAGGTCACAGTTCAAAGCTTCAAAATGTGTTCTTGCAGTATTCAGTTAATTACCTCACCAAACATGTTTAATTAAAGCCACTGATGTTTACCATACCAGTCACTTTACATAAAATAACAAGGAGTTTAAGAATGCATTTTGATGCTAATTGGCAGTCTTAGTAATGAAATTACAGTCAAATGATAATTTAAATTTGTTAATTTGATTTTGATAGAAGGCTACTGACAGAATTTATTATCACCAGAGCTGAGATGCTCATATTATCTACTCTTGAATCCAGTGTAACTTACAAAACAGAACCCCAAAGTCATATTTCTTTCAATAAGCAACAGTAGCAGATCAAGCAGTTGCCTTCACTCTCGTGCCTCTTTAGTGATTTTCACAAAATGACCACTGTTTTCTAGACAAGAAAACACATTTTTGACAGTTTCCTGTTTATTAAAAAAGACAAACCAAAACCTTATTTTATTACTGTGTACCTATGAACAGGACCAAATCTAATTAATCTGAAATGTAGTAATGAAAAAAATGCTTAAAGCCAGACTTAGAAGCCAAAAATTCTAGGTCCGCCTTTCGGTTTTTATCACAGACATACTCAGCAATAATAAGGAAATAAATTTTTCAGTGCTTCAGCTTCCCCAGCTGTAAAGTGTCTACAGTGATCCTTGCCTCTGCCACAGTGCACTGATGCACCATTCACTACTGCAAGATGCTCGGGTGGAGGCAACGTATGAGAAATACATCAAATCCACGTAAAAACAGACAGAACATTTCTCTGATCTATTACACCCATCAATTTGTGGGAGAAGCTATGAATCCTGAAGTCATAACTTGACAGTCCCTCTATCTGCCAGACTACTGATTAAAGCAGCTTTTACTTTCATGCCTGGATGTCAAGCCTTTTTCCTTTTAATTAACTCCTAAAAGGAGGACATTCTGTTACTTAGAACTGAAGCACAGGGGTAAGAATTTAAAAGCTTTCAGATAAATCAAAGCTCTCACCTTGAACTTACATTTGAACACACTAAGTATGAGATACTGAATGTTTAAAAAAAATTGTTACTTTTTCATATGTGTATCCTACTGAATTTTTATGAACTGCTACTCCAGGAGCTTAAAGACCTGAATTACACTCCTGTTAAGTGGTAGATGAGGGAACAAAATTGAAGAGTATTTCCCAGTTGCCTGCTCTTGCCATCAGATCAAACTCATTCAACCCACGCTGCTGAGCTCAAGCTTGGTATCCTTTTATGAATATGACAGTATCAATAAGCCTCAGGAAAATGGCATTTCAACATTATATATCTTATTTGGCAATAAGAAAACCCACTAAATGTTTTACTGATGAACACACATTTATTTGTGAAGTATAACACTGTTTAACTGTCTTAAGTCCTAAACAGACATAGCATCTTGCCCTTGTATTTTCATCCACAGGAAATTATCCATGTGCAAAATTTCTGAGTACAGCAATAGATAGGAATGCTTTTTGTTATTTATGTTCTGCTAAGACAAAGTAAATGAGTTGGGAAGACATATGGATGGTTTTTATTCTTTTTGCTTAGACAATAATATCTTTGGTTTAAATTTTTACTATGCGTTACTTTACACAAGCAAACGTGGTCTTGTCATAAGAAAATATGTTAGTATTTCATCATGTTAGCATAAAGAAATTATATCAGTCTATCACTAAAGGAAAATAAATCTTATATTACAGACTGCACCTAAAGGAAACTGATTCAGTCTCTCACCCCACCATAAGGCCATCCTAAGAAAATTCTCATTTATTCAGTGAGTTCTCACAGAAAGCTGTGGACCCTGACCTTAACTAAGAGCAGTACAAGTGCACCATCAAAAGTGCATGGTTAAACTAAACCCTTCTTAGTACTTGTAAGGGATTATCACATATCAACGACAAAAATCCCATGACTCCTTCCCCTCTCTCCAACTCTCACAACCAGGAACTGTATAAGAGTGGGAATAAAAACACAGTATGAATTTAAAAGTAAAAACAAATTGAGCAAAGCTAAAAATTAACTGCAATTTTCTAAAAACATTGCTTGTACTGCTGTCCCTGATTTCCAGGGTGATGGTGTGATGTTACCAAGCAATATTTCCCAATGCACTTGCCTAGTTGTTCAGAAATAAACACAGTAGTGAGCATTACAGCAAAACAAAATAACCAAGACTCTGTAAAGATCACAGATTCATTTAACTTAACAAAAGAGGAGTATCCTTGTCCTTTCATACTACTATAAGAGTAGATTCCACTACCGTGGAATCAGAGACCTACAGATTTGTTACAACCACTTTTGGCAACGTATTTTAAAGCTTGATAACTAGTTGCAGGTCAGGGAAAGGTCATGGAAAGCACAGTTAAGAGTGCCATTCATAAGGAACCAAGGAAAACACGCTTATCTTGCATGTGTTTTCAGCATTGTCTGGGGTTATATTTAAAAAACTTACTCCATTAGTGTAACTACTAACAGCCAGACTGTGAGTTGATACCATTATTCCTCCCAGCCCTTGAGTTTTCATAAGCACAAAACCCCATGCTTATTTCCAAATACCTCAAAATAACTCTGTGCGGTATCAGATAAACATTGTGCTTTAATACAATAAAACAATGAATCACAAGTGCTTAGCATTTCACTACCTAAAACTAAGTCAATACTTCTACCTCCCTTTGCCAAAACACCAGGCATTAATAGAGATGTGCTGCAGAAACACTAGATAAAGTATTTATTATAAAATTTTAGTGACCAAAGGTCAGGCTCTGGGAGAATTAATTCAATAACACTGCTAATGCTCATCTATACTTCTGTGTACTGATGCATAGTGCGACAGAAACCAAAAGTGACAGAGCAGATGACAATCAGTTTGAATCCAAATTCTACAACGTATCATTACAAAATCGTGATTAACTAATAGGAAACCTCTTTAAATGTCTCTTGAGGCTGCTCTGCTGGGTATCAGGACAAGAGAAGTCAGAACCACTGTAAAGTAACGAGGAGGAAGATCAAGTGGCAAGAAACATTACGTACATTAGCTTTTTAAAATTTATTTTAATTTGGTCCATGAAGCGTAACTGAAACATACATACCAAACACTATTCCTATGGCAGCACAAATACGTGTTTTTTTCAAAATGAGAGCTTACAAAAGAAGCAGGCACTTCCTTTCCATCTTTGCCCTGCTCATACAAAGAGCTACTGTTCCTTAATCCAAAAGCAATCCAAATGATTTGCTGGAATTAACTTCTAACACTGGCTAATTTGTTTTTATTCTCATTCTTCCTCAGTATTTCACTTCCTTATTAAACAGCTGCCACAGAATAGCACTGTAAACTGGGAAGACGACCAGAAAATGCCTCCAGAGAACATTGTATCAAAGACACTTCCTGCCCAGCTGAGAAATTGGCTATACAGGGTTGTCTCCTACCTCCACTGACCCTACAGGCATCACCTTCACTGATGAACCAATAAATAAAATTGGTTTTGAAAATTACTCTGTCTGAAAATTACTCTGACAATCACATTACATGACAATGGGTTTATAAGTTATTAGAAACAAAGCTTACATGTAAAACTAACCAACTGCACCTCCCAGCATTACCCCTCTTTTCCCTAACTTCATGAAGCATCTCTATTAGTCTGTGTTACATCGAGAATGAAAAAAGGGTGTTTTATGTCAAAATCCAAGATAGCATTAATGTAACCAAAATCTAAAGAGAGATTCTATACCAGGACCACTAATTTTTGAAAACAGTGATGCTGAAAACCAGGAGTGCTAAAATACCAATGCTACTTGACATTCTGATGGCACCCAGCCAGAGACTCAATGCCAGAATCCACCACAGAGCTTTATTTGATTGCTTAATTGTTTTATGAGGGCAATTCCTAGACAAGCCACACTGTAAAACTTCCACACGAGAATGCCAGAAGTACTCATTTTTGCAAAGCTCAACACTACTTGCAAAACAGAAAAGTAACTTTAGATTTATAAATTTGTAGTGTGAAATCTGCCTAATTTGCCTGAAGGCTTTTTTTTTTTTGTCTTTAAATAAATACAGCTCCTTCCATTCACGGATCAAAGAGCTTCCCAAGGCTGATGTCTGTGGTACTGCTAAAAAAGCACACAGCATTATCCTCATTTTACACGCTAGAAGCTAAAAGAGAGGTTAAGTTACACACCCACCGTGATGCAGCACATCTGTGGCAGAACTGCTTTCAGTACTGAGCTCTAATAATGAGGAAAGAGAGGGTTTTGAACACACCAGTTCTGCAGCATGACTAGTGAGAATGTTCCTGGCACTCTTACTCACTACAGTTCTTCTATAAAATCCCCTTCTCTTGAAATCAAACAGCACCTCTAAAAGCTATCTTGAACATGTTTTATTATAAACCTTATGGAGTAAAAACTGGCACGTATGAGCTTTTGATCCAGTTCAACTGAAAAAACATCCCCATAAATCAAAAGAGCACGTGCTAAAGGAGACAGGAATAGCCAGAAGGTAATATAATCCGTTAATCACAATTTACCCAAAAGGTCATACTAATGACTCTCAGAAGCTGTTTAAAAACAAATCAAGATAACTTTAGTAAAGGTTCTACAAACTGTTGCTATATGTTGAACACTTTTAGTTTAAGTGAATTCCTGCCTTCTACTAGAGTTTTAGGTTTCCTGATCACAATCCTGACATTCATTTGGCCTCCCCTCTCCATCCCGTTCCACCCCAACTCGTGGAAGTCAGCACTTGGCGCACTCAGGGTAATTCATGGACACACTGACAGACATTGTCATCACATCCATTTACAGTCTTATCTTAAATTATAAAGATTTAGCAGCAGTTCATAAAACAGCTGATCTGTCAGTCATACAAAAAGATGATAAAAAGGTCCCTTCCAACCTAGATAATTCTATGAGCATACCATTTTTCCACACCCTCCACTTGGAAAAGAATCACACTGTAAAAACCTGTATCTTCCCTGTGGAATAAACACAGAAATCCCAGATTCTTGCCAAAATACACTTACAAGATTTACTTCAGCCCTCGGACGTATTAAATATATCAAAAGAGTAAAGATACCTCTTGCAAAAGCAAGTGATCTCAGCCTATCAAAGTGGTTTGGCACTACACAGGGCAAAACTTCAAACCAGCTGTAAACCTAAAGCTGAACTTCCTGATTTTTCAGGAAGACAATCGAGAGTGTGAAACCCACCTTCCTATTTCTGAATTTGTCCAGCCCTTTTTCTTTTAAGGTGTTAAGCACGGTCACATTAACAGCGTCAACTCCAGAGGCACATCACAGCTACCAACGTCAAACCGAACCAACCGCATGCTTTTTGGAAGACATTATCCTGCTGAAAGCAAAGTTTCGGCCCCTGTGAAAATGAATTTGTGTGTGTTCATCTCAAGCCTTACAAATAAAGCACAGAGCGTGTTGAGTTGAGCCAACTCATAGCAGCTGTCTCGCTTCTGGGCCAGTTATTCCAAATTCAGGCTTCTGTAACGCTTCCAGACACCCCCAAAGACCAGCAGTCTGGACCACTGAGAGAGGATTCACACTGGTTTTACTGTCTTATCTAAAGAAAATGTTTTTATTACTATATGTATCTGGTTGCTGTGCTATTCTTGAAGAAAACCAGACAAGCCTTGCTTTGATCAACACGCTTACTGAGTGGAAGAGATTCTAACATTATGTAACAGAAACCAAATAAGCATATGCAAATATAATGGATTCATTACCGATTAGGGAAAATATAAAGTGTTTAATCATTCATAAATCTATTCTTATATGCATGGTAAACTGTACTCGGCCAAAAAATGAATGTAAATACAAAGTACAGACCCGTTACATACACATCATCAAGAATGACTACAGCTTTCTTCTTATTTTTAAACAAAAAATTAAATAAATCTAATCCTAACTTTTGTATGTGAAGAAGACTACTAGACTGGAAAATCTTATTTGGGGGGACATTTCTAATAATCATGCTCTTTTGATTTATATGTTCATGTACATTACTGACACATTACATCCAAAATTGAAACAAAAAAAAAAAATCTAACACACCACTAACTTCCCCCCTAAATAGAAGTTAAAAGTGGTATTATGATGAGAAAGAGAAATACACATTCTAAGTTTAGAGTTAGAAAGAGAGACGATATTGAGAGGAAGATAAGGAGAAATAATATCTGAATTATCACAAGATTGTATGGGGTACAATATGTTTCAACATAATGTATATGACTACAATAAACAATATAGCTATTTGTGCAACAGCTTTCTGCACAGCTTTGTATGCCATAAGCCTGTGCTGAAAACTACTTACTGATCAATAATAGCTGTAGTTTATTAAATGCAGTTCTAAATTGCATTTGAAGAATAAAAAAACCCAAGAACCGATCACGTGTAATTTTTCCCCCTTTTATCAAATATATGTCAAAAGCTGCTATGCTGTACTGCAGTATCAGTCAAAGAAGCACAGGCAAAGTCCAAGATTTTTACAAGTACTCTTGTACTCCAAAAATACTGGTTTGCATAGACGGGCAGGAGTTGACTGATGCTTATATGCAAATGAATTCGATCACGAAATTGAGGCCTGAATTTATATAAAGTTTCACATAGCAAGATACTTCAATCCTTCTGAAATGCCGCCTTTGTGGATTCACAGTCAGTTGCCTATCTTGAAAAGTTTTGGTTTCCCTCCTGCAGGTCAACAAGAGCACAAGTCAAAGCAAACAAGAACAAGAGTGGCAAAGGAAACCATAACGCGTGAGTAAGTCTGATCAGACATACAGGCTGAAATAACAGGGGAAAAAAAGTCCTCTTAGAGTTGTCAACGTGTCATTTATAGTAGGAACAAGGAGGGGGGGAAGCGCTTCTCTGAAGTTTACACTGACAGCTTCTCTTGAAATGTCACACTGACAACCCACATTGTCCCAACCGTAACTATATCTGATCGGAAAATCCACCCTCTTGATGGCTGCAGAGATCTGAATGCAAACAGGCAGAACTCTTATTCGCTCCAAACCCTTCAAAGCAAAGGTTAGAAACCAGTTCCCTGGTGCTTCAATCAGCGGCTCCTCTTCTGCACCGTCCACAGGGCGTCCCAGGGATCACCTCACTCCACAACCACACATCATCAGCTTATACGAGCTAAGGATCTAACCCAGTTAATTCAGTAAACAGGATCATGCATCTTTATTCTTCAGGATTTGGCTTCAATATAATTGAGAGTATGGATACAGATGATCTGTGCAGGTGTAGCTACATCCAAGAAGGTACGCCCACGTATTCTCCATATACATCCTTATAGATACACACACACACGTGTTTTTATTCACATGTTTGGGCATCTGCTATTGGCCACTTCTTGAGACAGAGACTACGCAAGGTGGTCATTTGGTATTGCACTGCAGGGCTGTTCTTCTGTCTCCATTCCCACAGGTTCCATAGTCTGGACACTATTACTTAGCTTTTTTTCATATGAGCATTCTGAGAAGTTTTGGGAAAAAAAAAGATGTGAAGGAGAAGGCTTTACAGGTAAGTGCTATAAGAGTGCTCCAGGCAGCAGGGAAAGTGCCATGAGCATATCTGCTAGCTGAGGAGTTCAGAGCTCTGGAAGGGATGGAAGAGAGAATCAAAAAAGGCAAACACTGAGGAAAGAGAGAACTGGGAAGCGCTGGTGTTCTGCAGCGCTTTTATATACTTCAGGTCCAGTTTAGAACACAGCTATTAATTTATGTTATGAGTTAGAAACCTTGATTTGAAAATCATAGAATGGTTTAGTTTGGAAAGAACCTCAAGGATCAATGAGTTCCAACCCCCCTGCCATGGGCAGGGGCACCTCCCACCAGAGCAGGTTGCTCAAAGCCCCATCCAGCCTGGCCTTGAACCCCTCCAGGGATGGGGCAGCCACAGCTTCTCTGGGCAACCTGAGCCAGGGTCTCACCACCCTCATAGGAAAGAATTTCTTCTTGATATCTAATCTAAATCTCCCCTCTTCCAGACTGAAGCCATCTCATCCTATCACTACACGCCCTTGTAACGAGTCTCTCTCCAGCTTTCTTGTAGGTGCCCTTCAAATATTGAAGCTCACTCTATTTCTGTTTCTGAACTGATGCTTAGCTTACCCAAATAAAACTGTATAAAAAGTAACACCTCGACTTTCCTTCACGTTCTGCAAACAGTTAAAAAAACCTATTAGACAGTCATTAGTCACTCGGATTATGCAAGAAGGCATGAGAGGGGGAGAGGAAAAGAAAAAAAAAAAATTATAATCCCTACGGTAGCCACACATTCCTAGAATGCCAAGGAGAAGCCCGGCTGCTCTTCACCTTGCAGCCATCGCAAGGGAGAGCGGCTGCCGGGCACCGACGAGGCGGGCGGTGGGAGAGAAGCCGCCGGCCCATGTGGTGCCGGACCCCGGGGACCCTCCCGGGCACTCCCCGCAGCACGGAGGCCTCCGGGGGGAGCTCCCACTCGCCCCGCTGCCTGACAGGAGGCCGCCTCCGGGGCGGCCCGCCCGGGGCAAGGCCGCGGCTCACCTCGGTCTCCACCACTTCGTGGTAGGCGGGCGGCGGGTCGAAGCCGCCTCCTCCTCCTCCGCCGCCACCGTCCCCGTCGCCGCCGCGGGGGCCCTGCCCGCCGGCGGGGGAGCCGTGCCCACCCGGCGGGCCCTGCCCGCTCTCCATGGGCTCGTAGCCGCCGTAGTGGAGGCCGGGCCGCTCGTTGGTGAGCAGCGCCACGGCCTCGTTGATGTCGTTCTTGGCCAGCCGCAGGGCCTTGCGGATGGCGCCGGCGTCCGAGAAGCCCATGCAGAGCAGCGTGGTCATGTGCTGCTCCTCCTCGCTCTCCATGGCCGGGCCCGGGGGGTGGGAGAGAGGAGGGGGCCGGGAACCGAGGGGCCGCCGGGGCTCAGGCGCTGCCCGACCCGCCCGCCGCCATGTTGACGGCAGCGCCGCTCCCCTCAGCCGCCGCCGCCGCCCCCCCGCGCGCGCCCTCGCACACACACGCGCTCACCCCCCCACACCCCTCCTCTCCGCCCCGCCCCGCCCCTCAGCCCGGAAGCGGCGGCCCGAAGCCTGACTGGGGAGCGCACGCCGGGCCCGCGTCACGTGAGGGAGGAGCAGCCGCGGGCATGAATGGACTGGTAGGGGAGGGGAGGGGAGGTGGGGGGGAGGAATGTGAGGGAGAGGCCGTCGCCATAGAAACGGGAGCGGGCGGGCGTGGCCGGCGAGGGTCACGTGAGGGGGAGAGCGGCGTTGCCAGGGCAACAGGAGCCCGGAGCGGAGGGTCGGGCCTGGCTGCGGCCTGGCGGTGCCGGCGGGCGGGTGGTTTAATCGCGGCACGTTAGGAAAGCCTTCGGCAGCGTTTCCCGTAGCGGAGAAACCGGCTGCTCATGGCTTGGATGGGCGTGCTCTTCCCTGGGTGAAAAACTGGCTGGAGGGCCGGACCCAAAGGCTTGCGGTGAATGG